>PVKS010044800.1:0-14141 GCA_004027875.1 Aplodontia rufa | reverse complement strand
GCTCTCAGCGTGCATTCGAAAAGCCTGTTTACGTAAGATTGGAGCATGCTGCATGTTTCCCACAATGCCCAACTTTTAAAAAACTGAACATTAAATATGAAGCTCATTGGCATAAGATACGTATTTGTTATGGGGGTAGGGACAGAAACACCCTTCGTCCTCTGTTTCCTGGGAGTTTTACGGAGAGTGAATGTGGGACTTTATTGTGTGTTTTCATCGCTGTGAAAGTGAGCAGATGGGCTTTTAAACGACTTGACCTATTGACGGGGTGGTTGTTGCTAGCCGCTTCCGTCTAACTCCCCTGAGGGAGGAGCCCGCAGAAACTGTGGAAATTCACTTGACTCATATTTGCTGAGTGAATGGCTGTTGATTGAAGGAAGATTTTTGAATAACTTAAGGATGGCGACCTTCGTCCTTTGCTCTCCCTGGAAGTTAACATCTTGTGGGAGCTCACGCTGGGAACAAGACCAACAGGTTAGCTGGGGAACTCGTGGGGATCTAGAACTAAGATGCAGGGACCTCCATCCTTTCACCCTAGGCTGGCACCCCTTGGATAACTCAGCCCAGAATGCCTCTGGGCCCTGACCCAAGTGGCCCTCCCAGGAGGCTGAGAAAGCCGGGGCAATTGGGCTTCTCTGCTGTTACAGGGCACGAGATAATAGGGCAGGGTCATTGGCCTTCCAGCCTTGGCTTTCTTGGGTCCCCAACAACCAAGAAGCAAGTGGTGTCCTGGAGTGTGTATAAGCCATGAGTGTCTGCTGAGCCAGCAGGGCCACAGGGATCCTGGGGTGAAGGTGTGGGGGATGTGCTATGGTGGGGACGTGGGTCATGTCCCCAATAGGCTGGCTTCATGCGCAGAGCTGCTCCCCTGGCTCCAGCTTGTTCCCCCTGTGGGAAAGGTTCCCTGTGGCTGTTCCAGCCTGTTCCTGTTGTTCTCTTGGGAACCAGTGGTCAGTGCAGCAGGGAAGTCAGGGTTTGAGGAGCCCTTGGGAAGTAGAGCCCATGGTTCAGGGTCGTGGGCTGCAGCCTAAGCCCATGCCCTCCCTCCCTGCACTTTCTTCCTGTAGGGCCTGATCAGGCACACTGAGGGAGGCAGACAAGGAAGCTCCAGGACAGTGACATGGGAAAGGGGCCAGCCAGCTACAGGTCACCCAGCCTCCTCCTTCCTCCTGCAGTCCCCCTCCCTGGTTCTGCTTGCTACAGGAGGCTCTCAGGCTCCTGTGTGTGCGGTGTGGCTTTGTCCACCAGGGACCCAGCCCACCAGAGGTCACCTCGCGGTGGGGGCTCTGGGAGCTGTTTGGTTTTCCCTGCAGGGTCCTGCTTACCTTGGGGGTGGGGGTAGAAGCCACCAGTGAAGATACCTGTTTACCTGCCCAGCTCTCTTGGTGTTTGAATGTGGGGTGGTGCAGTTGAGCCTGATTGATATTCAAGCTCCCCTCTCTCTTGTTCTGTGGCTCCCCAGAGTACCACCAGGGGGTCATGCCTGTGTCACATCTCTGAGTGCAGGGGACCCTGTGACTCGCAGAGGCAGGGATTCTGCAAATATATCGAAGGTTGACTTTGAGTTAACCAAAGGGTAGATGCTCCATGGTGGGCCTGACCTAATCAAGGGAAAGTCCTCAGAAAAGAGACTGGGGTCATCTCTGACGCTAGACGCCTTTCCAGCCCTAAAGAATCAAGTGTCCTTGTTGGGAGTGTGCTCATGAGGGGACCACATGGCAGGGGACCCAGGGAGGCCTCCAGCTTCCAGCCAGCAGGAGGCCAGGCCCTTAAACCTACAGCCACCAGGAAATGAATCCTGCCAAGCACCTGAATCTTGGAAGCAGGTTCCCCCCGCCGGTCCTTTAGAGGAGAATGACGCTCACTGCAAGAACCTGCATGGAAGACTGGGCAAGCTGCAGCCCTGCCAACCCACAGAAACCCTGTCGAGACACACGCGTGCTGTTCCCAGGCTCTAAACTCGTGGCTGGTTCTGCAGTCATAGAGAGCTGGCAGTGTCCTAAGCCCCCAGGACCAGGCCAGCGGTAGGCTCCTGAGCTGTCTCCCGCTCACTCCTGCTTGGGTCGCACCGCCAGTGGGCCTTGGCCCTCCCTCTCCTGCCTGCAATTTTGGAAAAACTGCTGCAAAGTTGCGGAGGGCAAACTCCGATCCCATGGCACCCTCACCAACTGTCCCCAAGCCACTTGGCTTCCGGGGCTCACATCCCACTTCTCCACGTCACATAAGGGACACAGTGGCGTATGCTGGCCCGGTGGCCCTCCATAATGCACACGCTGCACTCGCCTCTTCCTTCGCGCCCTGTGCTTTCCCAAGCACGCTCGATCCTATTTATGATCTCACCACCGGCAGTGTATAAATTAACAGGCAGCTGGATGGACGAATGGATGGACATGCTTTTACGATCGGCCAGGCCTGCCCCCAGGCCTCCTAATGCAAGGATGTAATTTTTTAGTCTAATAAATGAAAAGCAGCTTCCCTGCCCGAGTAAGTGCTGCCTCAGCAGTCAGGGCTCAGCAAATGGCACATCCGTCTCCCCAGGGGACAGTGCCAAGGATAATATTTTGGCAGGTTATCTCTGCGCAGTTACTCAGTACAACGCTGCTGGTCAAAGGTCAGTTTATGAAGCAGGGATTTATAAAGTGAGCTTGGGACTGGGGCCTGGCCGGTCCGTCTCAAGGAGCAGGTCTGTCTCTTGGCTGTGACAGGTTCTGATCGGTGGTTGACTCGGAGCCCCACGTGATGTTGGAGCACGCAGGCTGCCCAGGCCTGGCTGTCTGCACGGGTCCCCTAGCAGATGCTGGACACCTTGCTCACCCCTGCCCTGAGTTGCCCGCTTGCCTGCCATGCCCTACAGAGGCAGAAGGGGCGATGGCTGGCTTTGGAGCCCTCTGCTGCTGACCTCGTGGTGAAATTCAATCAACGTGAGAGCCTGGGAGGGCTGGAGTGCGCTGATCAATTCTGCCCATGGTCCACTCTGTTCACATTCCGTCCTGTGCACAATGGATGCCGAAGCCCCTTTAAAGACCTGGAAATGCACACAGAGCCCTGAGGACCAGCACAGGCCACTGTCTCAGAGCTGGCTGTGGCAGGGAGACGCCACTGATGCTTGCAGAGCCTCAGGGACAGACACAGGAGTGGGAAGTGTCATCGTGGGAAAGGCAAGCTCCAGGTGGCCTTGATGCAGCTGTTGTCCTGGGGACACTGGAGGTGGCTAACTAAATGTGGAAGGCTGATGGGATTGGGTGCTGCGCGTATTTGACTTTCTCTGGTCCCAGTTAGAAGCTGCCAGAATTTCATCCAGTCCTGGCCATTCTGGGTTGATGGTTGAGGGATGATTTAGCTTTCTGGATTTTATTAGAGATAATGGTCTGACTCCCACAAGTCTGGCCTATAGCAGGTGGCCTCCTTTGCTGTCACCATGGGTGGTGGTCCTCCTGAGCTGCTCACCATGCATGGCGGTGGTCTCCTGGACTGGTCACCATGTATGGAGGTGACCTCCTAAGCTGTTCACCATGGGTGGGGGGTGGTCTCCTGGACTGGTCACCATGTATGGAGGTGACCTCCTAAGCTGGTCTGTGTGGGAGGGGGTCGCCTTCTGGGGTGCTGTAGGGCCAGGTCATGTTTATGTAAGCTCCTGCCATTTTCCATTTTCACATTTATCCCAAAGATGATCTAATACGTCCTGGTGGTGTGACCTCTGAGCATGAGGTAAAATGGCAGCACCTGAAACTCGGCCCAGGAACCTGCCTGGAGCATGGGCTGTCAGCTAGCCACCGAGGCCTGGCGGTGCTGGAGGGGAACGAGGCTGACTCTCCCCAGGGCAGCCACTGCCCCTGGACAGGCGGGGCCCTCGACTGCAGAGGGGCTGATGAGGTAGCTGGCGGGCCTCTTGGCAGCGATGTCACGGCCTGTCTTGTGGTCTTGCAGAGGGTCTACCCCGTTCTTCTCCAGGCTGGAGGGAAGAGCAAGACCCAAACAGGGCAGCACCTGGAAGCGGCAGCGGGGACCAGAGTGCTTGATTTTCCAATTCATGACAAGAGCAACGGCATGAAACAGCTCTGTTCTACTCTTTCCTGTTGAAACAAAAACACATTTAAATTGCAGCCATAAATGACCGTTTTCTGTTTTCATCCTGGTGTTGGGAGCGAGACATTGATGGATCTCAGGAGCAGCAGGTGTGATGTGCAAATGTACCTGCAAACACATCAACGTCAAGTCCAGCTCCTGCCAAAGTCACGGGACGGCGCCCAGCAGGGCTCCCTGGCAGCACTGGGGCAGCTCTACTCGGCCAGGGGGAGCAGCCCGCAGCTTGTGGTCTGGCCCCTCTCCTCCCAGAGCCAGCCTTCCACGGGCACCACGGTGCTACCTGGGAAACTGCTGAGCTAGAAAACCCCAAGTGCATTTCAGGAAGGTGTTCGAGGCCTTAGCAGAGGAGGAGCCCTTGGGTGTGACAGCGTCCCCTGGCTCCTGTGGTGACAGGTGTGATCACAGGGTGGAGGTGTGGGTGTGGAGGGAGCCGTTCCCAGGCACCCACGGCAGCTCCAGGCTTATGGCCCCAGGTCCTAACTTTGGGCGTTCGCTCTGCTCGTTCCCAGCATTTGGTGACGGGGAGACCACACTCCTCCTGTGCTCTTGTCATCTCATGTGTGACACCAGGTGGGTTCAGCCAGGTCCCCTGCTGGAGTTAGCACAGACCCCTCGGCAGGAGGCTTGGTCCCTGGACGCTGCCCCCACTTCAGATGCCAATCCCTAGCCCAGGCCTCTGGGACTTCAGTGCAGCCAGCTGCAGATCAGGGTAAACAACCCCTGGAGACAGCCCTGGGCTCACAGCGACACTTTGCCTGGATGCATATTCACTATAAAGGACATCACTAAGTGCAGATGTCCAGCCAGGTGGTGGTGGGCATAGGGCAGGGCTGAGAAGGGCACAGTGCCCTCCAGACACCTGGCAGGTTCTCCAGCCTAGAGGCCGTTTGTGCCTCGCTCTCAGGGGGTCCTATGGAGGATGCCATCGCCCCACTCTCCATGTCCCTCTGCCCTGAGGTGAGGGGCCGAGCAGGAAGTTCCAGATCTCTGAGCACAGCTTGGCCATCTTGGTGGCCAGGCCAAATTCAGGTGCCCTCCAAGAGCTGCTTCATGATGACGAAAGATGTGTCCATGGCCCAGGGAATTGTAAGGGGTGCAAGCCTGGGCCTGGCACGGGGCAGAGGCCTACGTACATGTTTCTTACGCTGTCATGGGGGAATCAAGGGGGAACAATGCATGCAGTCTCTCCTTCCCCCAGGCTCTTAAATCCTGGCCATGGTGCCTGTCAGCACTGGCCCCTAACCCCTTCTCCTGGGTTGTCCCTCCTCCCCAGGACCTCACCATTTGTAAACATCAGACAGTTTCAAGGTCAAAGAGACAGCCAGCCCTGGGAAGGCTCCTCTCCCCTCCAGAGCCTCAGTATGAGAGAGGAGCCTCCTCTCCCTACAAGCCTGGCCACCATGCGGAACAAACTTGTCCACCCCTATCTGTCATGGGGGCTCAGGTGACCACACACAGTGGGTGCATGTGGCTGCATCCCTGGGGCGAGGACGTGATGGCCTGAGGCTCCTGTGAGCACAGGCTGGCCCAGGAGCTGTTGTCCAGGCAGGTCAGAGGCAGAAGGTGGCCAGAGGTGCTCCCTCAGGGCCCAGCCTCTCCGAGCCGGCTCCCTTCCCTGCAGCCAGACAGCTCTGCCTGGGAAGAGGCCAGCTTGGGCAGCCGGCACCTGTAGGGAGAGAAGATGGCTCTCCCTCTGTGCTTCTGCGTTCCCAGACCAACAAGAGAAGAACTAGTGGGAATTCACACCAATGTGGGAGGCCCACCAGGAAGGGGGTGGCTCCAGAAGGGGCTCAGCGAGGGCCCAGATGCCATTTCCCTCAATACGGCAAGATGCTAGGCCACCAGGAGGGAGGGTCCTCTGCAGGTTGAAGCGGGCCCTCTCCAGCCCCTGGCACAGGGAGGAGCTGCGTTTGCAGGCAGAGCTGGGCCCATCCTCACAGAGTCCCCTAGCAAAGGGAAGGTCGCTGTGCCACCAGAGCTCCTCTGACACCTGCGGCTTTCCAAGGTGGCCATCATGGGTTGAGCCTCAGGCCAGGAGGGGCCCACGCAGGCCCAGCCCTCTCTGGCTCCAGGCACCAGGCAACCCCACTCACGTTACCATGTCCTTGACCCGTGCTCCCAGAGGGGACGGAAGCGGGGACGGAAGTGGGGGCCTGCACTTCCTTCTGCAGGTGCCCCAGGGAGCTCCCGCGGCCTCCTGGCTCTCTGGACCTTGGCTCTGCCTTCTACCCAACCCTGTGCTTGTACCTTTCTCTCCATCCATCCAGAGCAAGGAAGCAGGGACCTGCGCTACTGCTGCCACCGAGCCACCATCAAACGTGAGTACACACTGTGTGAAAGGACTGAGAAGTCACTGAGAAGAGCCCTGTGCTCCCAGTCACATCCCTGCCACTGAGAACCGGTGCCTGCTGTGGGCAGATGCAGTGGCTATGGCTCCCTGTCCAGAAGGGGTGCAGGTGAGGGTGCCAAGCCAGGTGCAGGGGCAGGAAACACCTGGGACGTGGAGCTCGGGCAGCCCTGCCTCCCGACAGACCACTTTGCCTAGGGACTCACCTTGATTTTGGCTTGGTGAGTCTGACTACACAGCACTGGACCCATGGGCCTGCAGACCTGGTGCCTTCCCAGGTGTCTCTGCAGCCCAGGGCCTTAAGCAAAGGTGCCTCGCCCACCTTGGTCCCCATGGGGTTTATCATGAACACCCACATCTGCAGGGCCCGCCTTCCCTCCAGGCTGTGAGCAGGAGGCTCCTGAGCAGCCTTGGGCGTGTGGCCATTTATGCAGTGAGTGTCACCGTCATTGCTGAGTGCCACAGTGGGCTGGATGTTCCTAGCCCCAGGGGAACCCACATTCCACTGCCTGCACATAGAGGAGAGATAGATGATGCAAGGCATCGTTAGTTGTTGTTGACACTGGATGATAGAGGACGTCAGGTGAGGGTGCTGGCCCCAAAGAGCCTCGGCGAGAAGGCACCGTCAGCCCAGGGCTATAGGCCAGGGGGAGGCCAGGATGGGGAATCTGAGGCGAAAGGCTGCACTGGAGAGGACACTAGGGCAGCGAGGACCACATGGGGCATGTGCAGGGCATACCTGAGGGGCTCATATGGCCTGGTGTGAGGCCCAGGAGCAATTCAGAGTGGCCCTGGGCAGCCTGCAGGGCTCCTTGGCGGTTAGCACCTTGGCTTCTTTTGGGACCAGTTGGAAAATCACTTTGACCTCACCAGATTTAAAAAACTCCTTTGAGTGCCATCTTAAGGAGACTCCAGGGCACCCAAGAGCTGCAAGGACCCAGGGGAGATGGGTGATGGTGGGCCCAGTGTGGAAGGGACAGAGATGGGTGAACGTGAGATTCTGGGGACACTTAGAAGGGAGAGGCAGCAGGCTTTCAACAGGATCAGATGAGGTGTAAGATGCAGGTGTGGCCCCAGGCACCTGTCTTAGGGGTGGACGGAGCTGCGCTCCCTGAGTGGGACAAGGCTTGGCAGGGGTGACAGGCGTTCCTTGTTGGCACGCTAAGCTGAAGTTGGTCACGGCCAGGCGTGGATGCTGCATTGGCAGATGGGGGCACACGCCTGGGCCTCAGGAGATGGGAACAATGATGTGTTTGGCACCGAATTGGTGTTTAAAGCTGGGGTCCTTTCGAGCTCCCCGAGGGCCTAGGTGAAGCACCAAGGCTGGGGACTCCAGCAGAGGAGCAGAGAAGGAGCCAGGCTAGCAGGGGGCAGGAGGTGAGGTCCAGGTGCTAAGCAGAGTGGCGGGGAAGTGTTTGCAGGCCAGGGAGGGGTCTCTGTGCCAAGACCCCGCAAGGTGAGGACTGAGAGCCACCGCCAAGGGGAGGAGCTCGGTCCGGCTGGGACACCCTGCATGGAGTTCTGGAAAGCAAGGCTTCAGAAACTGACAGCCCTCACTGGCTTTCTCCTTCCAAGCTGTTCTCACAGGGATGTTTCTGGGGCCGCTGTTCCAGCTCCGGAGCTGAGAAACACCTTGTGCTTTTGGGATTCAGCCCCTTCGTGACACCCAAGAACACAGTATGGTGCTGGCAAGCCGGGCAGCTGAGAGAGGAACCACCCCTCCGGTCACCCTGCCCCTGGACGTCCTGATTCTGCAGGTCAGCAGAACACTGCTCTATGCTTATGCTCACCGGAAGTCATTGTCACTAGCAGCAAGATTTTTGCAAGAAAAGTTTAATGTTAAGTGCTGTGTAAGGCGAAGGGGCTGATTTTGAAATTCAGAATCTTTCTCCAGAGCTCTGCAGACCTGTGGGGGTCTGTCTGTGGTGCAATGTCCCACCAGTGTCCTTTTGCCAGATTCCTCGGTTTAAGCAGCCCAGGAGGTGGCTCTGGAGGAGCGTCCAGAGCTCGTCCTGGGATGGAAGTCTGTTCTGGAGCAGATGACTGGAGGACAAGCAACCGTTTCTATTGGGCTCCTGTGAGCACAGGCTCCAGCATTGCAAATAAGCCCTCCAGAGGAGATTGCTTCACCCTCAGGGTGGGCAGGGGGAGCTGAGGAGCCACCAGCATCCCCTCATCCTCACTTGCCTGGGCCTTTGCCTTGGGGCCGTCTTAATGCCAGTCTCCTCCGAGAGCGGGGCTTGTGAGGGTCTTCTACGGGTGTGGGAGAAAGACAAGGGAAATAGAGAAGCCGGTAGCTTGCCACGTGGGCTTCTCCCAGGTCCTCTGCAGCCACGTTGCGGGGAAGAAGCTCCGGGTGTCCTGGCGGGACAAGGCCTGAGAGGCCCGCATTGTGGAGACTGGACACCTGCTTCCCTGACTCAGGCAGCCCCTGGGTTCATCGCATCCTGCATCCAGAGGCCAACTCTGCTGCCTAGATCTCATCTCCGTACTTGCTGGTTTCTCTGGAGCACTGAGACACCTGGCGGGGTTTCTTTTTTACCCTTGGGGTAGTGCCCATGAAGACAGGGGCCATCTGGTTCTGCTCACCACCCGCATGACACCACCTGGATCTGGAACACAGTAGTGGCTCACAATTAACTGGATGGAGGGGAAATTGGATGAGCGTCCCCAGGGGACAGGAACCATAGGACTCTCCCAGCAGTCATCGATGGGTGGACACCCGTCCAGGGTCCTATGTGGGCTCCTGTCCAAGCTCCTGTTGGTGCCCACACAACCAGGTCCCTCTGACGCCTCTGGCCTCAACTCTGGGTGTGTCCTCCTCGCTGGGGACGCATGCTGTGGTCAGTTGTAGAGTGAAGCCCAGCTGGAGGGGCACTGCTCCGCCTGCTGCTGGCCCCGCTCTCCTGTGCTCAGGGTCCCGCCCTACAGCAGACCCCCACACCGCAGCAGTATGGACCAGCTGATGCCCGTCAGCTCATTTCCGCAGCTTCTCCGTGGGGGAAACGGGGCTCTGATGACAGACGTGGTGCTAGTGCCTTCGGTCCGCCAGTGCCTTGGCTGCAGCAGGTGCTGTTCACGGTCTAGTCTGACACGCGGAGAAGACGCTCGGTGGCCACATACGCGCAAACCAGCTCTACTGGCATGTTCTCGTAGAGCACCCAGCAGCCCTGACAACCAAGGAGCGGTAAGACGGGGACGGAACACCTGGATTTCCCCAGTGTCTGCGATTCTAGGCCTGCTGACGGACGCCGCTGCTAAGGCTGCACCAAGCACCCGGAGCCAGGCGCGTGCACGCTGGCTTCCTTCCTCTGCTACTTTTCGAAGCATCCAGATGTGACATTTTGTTCCTACAGGAAATCGGTATTTGGATCAGCAAGCAGACACGAATGTTGACTTCGTTCTCTGAAATGTTACGCCAGCATCGCAGGCGCTTTTCGTCCAGCAGGGCAAGAGGGGAGGTTTGAACACATTTTGCTCAAATAGAAATGAAAGGTTAAAGGGGAACCTAAGGGGCAGGAAAAGCAGATCGTAAACATTTGATTGTGGAGCTGGAAGAACTAGGGGGCCCTTGCGTCCTGCATCCAGAGCAGAGGGCTCCCAGCCGTGGAGGGTGGAGTGAGTGTATCACCTGACTCTCAGCCTCCTCACCTGGCGCAGCCTCGTCACCTGGCTCAGCCTCATCAAATGGCACAGCCTCCTCACCTGGTGTGGCCTCTTCAACTGACACAGCTCATCACCTGATGCAGTCTCCTCACCTGGCGCATCCTCCTCACCTGGCGCATCCTTGTCACCTGGCATGGCTTCCTAACCTGAAATAGTCTCATCATCTGGAGTGGCCTCCTTACCTGACACAGTCTCATCACCTGGCACAGCCTCCTCACCTGGTGCAGCCTCCTCACCTGGCTCAGCCTCCTCACCTGGTGCAGCCTTGTCAATGCCCTAAAGACAAATGGGCTCAGAGAGGGTGAGGGACTGAAGACCACAACAAGTAGGTGGTGGACCTGGACTCAAATCCTGGTCTTCCTCTCCCCAAACCAGGCAGCTGCCCCTCAGAAAAAGCCCATCAGAAAGCTCTGCTGAGGCTCTGCGGCTCCTGCAACCTGACCATTGGTCATCAATGCCCTTTTGTCTTCCAGTCTTTGGAATAACTCAGCCCCCACCCCCAAGCACCATTTTTCTTTCTTTTGTCCCAACAAAGCAGCCAAGCAGAGGAGGCCTGGATCCTCATCAGGACGTGGGGGGCTTGGTCTCCCAGAGAACCCAAAGGCTGAGTATCGGCGCCTCCAATCTGGCCCTTCCAGTGTTAGATCTTAGTACTCCTGCTTGAGCTTCTCCCTCCGTGGCCCGGAAAGGACTCCTGCCAGCCCCGCACGCTGCGGTGAGGGTGCTGCTGCTTAGGTAGGCCACTCCACTGGGCGCTCCAAGGCTGCCAGTGCCGGCCTGGCCCCCAGTGTGGACTTTCCACAGGTTACATCAGGGCCTCTGCTTGGGCTCAGCTCTTGCCTCAAAAAAGAAGGGCTGAAGGGGCAGGCACAGCAGCACGACTGACAAGGACAGACTCTGAGGGAGCTGGAGACCTTCTCCCGGGCCATCCACCTTGGGGAGTCCAGGGTTAGCAGTTCAGCCAGAACCACCCCCAGATCTGATCACCCTTGGCCTCTGATGAGGTCCTCAGCCTTCATCCACCCCCAGGTGATGTGTGACCACCCCGGCCCGTCTTGCAGCAAGAATCCTGCTGGGTCTGTTTAGCCAGAATCCCCCTCACCCCCAAGGTTTCCATCCTCTGCTCCCCACCTTGTTCCTGAGCTAGCAATCCCCACTTGCTGGTGTTGCATTCAGAGTTGAGCTCAATGCCTTCACCCCTCTGTGAGATCCCATTGGCCTGCGACTCAACACAGTCTGTCTTACCATGCTTAAACTATGTCACTGGATAATTTTTTTCTTTAACAGTGGAGGGAGGTTGAACTAGAAGGAAAGGCGGACCAGCTGGGGAATCCAGGGCCCCCCCAAACTGAGAGCAATAGAAACGTCAGTAGGGGCCAAGTTTGATGCAGGGGAGGGGCCATCACAGGCCATTTGGACCCAGCACAAGTCCTGGATCTGCTGCTTACTGCCTGGGAAGTCCATGTACCTTCTCCAAGGCTGGTTGTCCATAGCTGTAAAATGTGCATCATAATAGCACCCTTCAAACAGCTATTACAAAATGACCTAAGACAAGCACATAGGATCCACGCACATCTGCCCAACTGGGGCCTGCCAAGACTTGCTTGTTCTGGTTCCTGGTGTCAGCAGTTGTGTTAGCTGCATTGGGGCTACAGGTGCAGGAGGGCATCGTCAGAAATATGGGCCTCCCCTGTCCAATTCCAGTTTGAGCTCTGCTGAATTTCCCCTGTTAACCAGGAGGTCTGGGCTAAATTTAGAGTTTTCAAACATCTGTAAAGGTTTAAGGCTTATTCCTTAAATTGTATCCGGACCCACAGACATTGCTGCTGAGAAGATAGAAAGTGGAGGTGCCCCTGGCTTTCTCCTTGATAACCAACACAAGCTGGATACAATCACAACTTTTCTGAGTCCAGCTGAGGTTGCAAGGGAAACAAATGATCAGAGCACAGAAGGGGTCAAGAGCCTCATGGGAGAGCAGACTCATGGCTGCCTCTTCCCTGGCAGCTGGCAAGAGCAGGAGGCGTTCAACCGGGAGGGGTGAAGGTGAAACCAGGAGCCTGGTCACTCTCAGCACTCTGAGTGCCCATGTGCGGCTGGCTTGGCAGCTAGAACTGGGAAATTCCCCTGGGAGGGAATGCACCCATCCTTGAAGTCTCCCACATGCAGATTCTGCCCTGTGGAGGTGGGGGTCAAGGCCAGGGGCCCGAGAAGGCGCATCTGAGGTTGTCAGAGATCTCTCTAGCTGCTCAAGACCTGGGCCAGGACTGGGGAGCAGAGATACATCCCCTGCCACCCAAAGAGCTGGCCCTAGCGGGGAAGCAGAGATTTTCCCTCGGTTGAGGGAGCTGGTGACTCAGCTCTAAATCATAGAGACTCCTGAAGTCTTTCCTGGGCTCAGACTGGAACTCTACGGAAAGCAAAGACCTGATCTTGCTTTCAAGAAGGGACAGCGAACTGGAGCAAACCAGAGGTACAACCAAACCCAGTCCCTCTGATCTGCAGACCACACCATCTCCGCAGCTTGGCCTGACGGGGGTGAGGTGCACCCCTCCCTGAAGGAAACTTTACTAAAGTTCATAATGCTGTTTTCCAAAAGGAGCTTGACGTACAATAAGATATTTCAAGATATATAACAGGAGCAATAAAACGCGACCATGGTAAAGAGAAGCAACAGTCAGTAGAAGCAGACCAGTGGAGGAAACAGATGTTGGAATGATCAGACAGGGTTTTTAAATGCTTGTAATAAAAATAGCAAAGTACACGCAATAAAATCTGGGCATCAAATGGATTAAATAGGAATTGTAAACAAAATCTGTGGTGAATGAATGTAGAGTGAAGGCAACGCAAACTCATGACCAGCACACACAGTGCCGGTGGCCACAGGCAAGACCCCCTGAGGACAGGAGCAGCAGCGCAAGACTTTGCAGAGAAGCAGGACATCCGCAAAGCCTCAGGGTCTCCTGCAAAGGCTCCCTTGGGTTTTGGTGGCTTTGTGTATATGAGCACAGGTTTGACTTTATTTCTCCCTGCAGGGGAGGTGAGCTTAATCACACACGAGTATCTGTGGGATTTCGTGACTGCTTCTAAAGGACAAAGGAAGGGAAGGGGCACTAGCTTTACGTGGGAAGTGGTGGCGCTCGTGTGGTGACGAGGGCTCCCGTTTCCTGCCAGAAGCAACGATGTGATGAGCACTTCATCTACAGTGTGCGTCAGATGCATGGAAACACCAGACACCCCGAAGGACTGCCATAGTTTATATCTAGAATGTCAAAGGTCTGCAAAGGCTTGGTCCCCAACCTTGGTGACACTACTGGGAGATAAAGGAAACCTTGAGGGGCCAGCCTTAGTGTGGATCCCTCAAACGGGACAGTGGGGACCTTGGCCCCTTCCGTGTCTCTTTCTCCTTCCATGAGATGAACGACTCTGTTCCGTCACAAGCTCCTGCCACAACGTTCTGTCTCTTCACAGCCTCAAAGCAACAGAGCCACGCACCTATGGACAGAGACCTCAGAGATGTAGGCAAAGCAAACCTGAGGTCTGTATAATCAATGATCTCTGGTGTTTGTTACCCTAACAGGAAGCAAGGAACACAGGGACCACAGGGACGTTCTACAGAACACCCCGAACAATGTTTTTTTTTTTTTTTAAATATGAAGCTCACACAAGACAGGGAAAGATCATGACAGTGATCCAGGCTGATGGAGATGAAGGAGACACATATTTAAAACTAACACTGGATTGGATCCTAGATAGGAAAAAGGACATTAGTGAAAAAACTGGTAAAACCCAAGAACAACTGCATCTCACTAAATAGCTTATTGTTCAGTTAATAGCTTTCTATCAGTGTGAGCTTATTAATTTTGATAAATGTACCAATTGGCTATGTAGGATTTTAGCCTAGAATATGGGTTAGAATTTGTCTTTTGTGAAAGGTTAGATGGTGTCTTCGTCTGCTCATGCTACTATAACAAAACCCCGTAGCCAGGGGCTTATCAATAGCAGGAACTTACTACTTACAGTTCAGTGCTGGCGGACTGAGGTA
>PVKS010044799.1:0-14141 GCA_004027875.1 Aplodontia rufa | reverse complement strand
AATTCTGTCACTGTTTCAATTTAAGTAGTCTCTTATGAAACATTGGCTCTCATCAGGCTTTCAGTTCTTGAGCCCCAGGATGCATTGTATTTAATTAACTCTTCCTGGCATAAACATTCTCAAAAGCTCTAAGCATGGATAGCCAAATAAAATGCTCTCAAAGGTAATCTCAGAAATACATATGTAAATATGTATATATAAAAATGTATATGGGGGATGGAGTGGTGGTTAGTGGTTTTGGCGCTTGCCTGGCATGCTCAGGAATGTGGGTTCAAAACCCCAGCACCACATACGTAACAAAATGTCAGAGCAGTGAAAGCCACATGAAAAACAAAATAAAATTGATTTCTTTCTCTTTTTTAAAAAAAGTATATAGGTGATGTATACATGTGATGTATATATATCATTTAGCTTTCAATATGCAATCAGACTTTTGGAGGATGTGTGGGTGCTGAGAGATGTCTATAGATATCTAAGAGCCAGTATGAAATTTGGTTTATAGAGAAATTAGCCTTCTTGATGATGAGTGGTTGTGAGCAAGACACATGCTTTTAGATCAGATTAATGGCATGGGTAAAGCTTACCAAAATATTTTTGAAATAGCAGAAATCTGGGCTCAATATGCCAGGTTGCGGCATATCAACTATTCATAGAATTTTAATCACCTTTTTACAATGGTGATTGTACCTCTTCTTGGATGTGTCCATTTGACATCCTCGCAGACTGAACTGTCATTTGATTATGGCTTTTTATAAGTAATGATAATGAGTAATAATAATACACACAAAAGAAACATGTAAATGACTTCATATGTATCTGAATATCTGTTAAGAATTTTTAATTGTCAGCATTATTCACTGATTAGTGAGACACTCATAAATAAAATAATGTTTTGTCAGAAAAAAGAGTAATAACCGTGATTTCTACTTGTTTTTAACATCTTTCACAGGATGCAAGAGATGAGAACACTCCATTTATAATCAGTCTCTAGAGAGGATGCCTCAAAGAAAAGTTTAAAAATCTCCCCAAATTCTCTTGGCTGACCACGTTAATCAATAGGAGAATAAAAGGAATAGAGAGAAAGGTAGTGAGGATGTTGGTGATGGAAAAGACCAAGATGACAGCTGTTGAGATGCTGGTAATATTTTCTTATTCTGGGAACTGGTAAAATGGGTGTGGTCAGTTTGTGAAAATTTATCATGCTAAGCACTTATGTCTTAATAAAAATTTAAACAAAACTCCAAAAGTATAGTTTGTGAAGGTTAGCTAGGTAGAACCAGATATCCAGAAAACAAAGCTATAGCGAGGCTCCGGGTAGAATAGTCTCCTTTTTCTGAGAGAGAGAGAGAGACAGAGAGAGAGAGAATGAATATATCAATGTTGTTTAGTTTTTCATGTGGCTTTTGTTGCTCCAAGACATTGTTTTGTATGTGGTGCTGGGGTTTGAACTCCAGTACTTGTGCATGCCAGGCAAGCACTGTAACCACTGAGCCACCACTCCAGCCCCAGAATAATGCCTTTTGAAATGGAGAGAGCATACATTAAAAGGGTATGGCCAGAATGTGGAAGACATTTCAAGAGGAATAGAAGGGAAATGGGGAGGTTAACTAATGATGGGAAGGATAGTGAACCAAGGTGCTAGAATTCAAAAGAAATTGAAATGAAAAGTAAACTTGGGAGCCAAGTGTGTATGGACCACAGAATGTTGCTAAAAGAAGTTTAGGTGGCATTAGCCAAGATCTGGGCAGAAGAGGAAATAGGGTGGGACTCTTCTCCAATTCATAAATTGGAGAGATCCTAGACAGGCTCTGGGATGGGGCCTGATACTCATTTATAAGGTGGAATTATCAATTACACATTGGTTCCCTAGATAGTATATCTTCCAAGGCTTGGTCTTGTGTTGGTATCTCCTCTAATACTTCAAAATGAGAAAAAAGGTCCTCTTTTGGTACTATTTGAGTCATTACCCAGTAAAGGATTGGATTTTGTGGTCATCCCTGGTGAGCCAAATGGTTGGCTGATCCACTAATTGTTTGTTCAACAAACACTTGGTGACCATCTACTATGTGCCAGGAGAGGTTCTAGGTATTCGGGAGGCAGTGAACAGACACAGAAAGTTTCTGCATCTTGAAATTTATACCATATTGTTTATATTTAATACATTGGAGGGGCTTATTTGATTGAGTTTAATGAGCAAAACATCTGAGAACTGTCAAAGGTGAAAATGGCTAAATATATACATCCTCACTTGTTAACCTATGTCATAGACACTGTTCAGGGCATATTCTTTGTTAAATCCAGGCCCAAGTAGAGTATGTTTCATGGTGTCAAAAAGACCCAAATTTAAGGTTTAAGGTCTGTCTTAATTGCTCAGTGAATGAGCAATTTGTTTGTTGCCTTAAGGTCCCAAGTTTTCATTTATGAAATGAGAATAGTTTGCATATATATTCTAAAGTGATGAGGCTTATATATTTATCCTAGTTCCTAATTTATAATTATATTTATAATAAATTAATGAAATGTAATACATTCTGAGTGCCTGAATACTTCTAAGTTGGGTGGCTTTCTTGAGTGCCTCCTTTGTTAGCCATGTTTCTTAAGCTCTTATCTCTGTATTATGGGGTGCTCAGAGTCTGTCACAATATTTACAAGGGTTGCTGAGGTAGAGAGATGGTTTTCTGGGCATCTTCCATTCTGAATTTCTACTCCATCTGAATCTTTGATTCTCATTCACCAGGTCATCAGCAGGCCTCCTGCAACTTGCTCCATGCTCAGGCAGCTCCATTTTTATTTTCCTTCCTTGTATAAATTACTAATACAAGGATGTTGGATGTGATGGCATTAAAAGTCTGGAGATAATCAAGGGAGCCCATGGCATTGCCTATGACAGGATCACGCTCTTCATGGAGAATTTCTCACTGATCATCTCTGTTGGGGAATCATTGCTATTTCTTGGGGTAGAGCTGAAAGACAGTTGGTCTCAGTGCAAGGGTACGAGGCCAGCGAACTCATTAACAAGGGTCACCTGGAGACATGTGGCAGCTTGCCTATGACAACAGTGGCCCTCATCCAGATTTAGAGAATTAAGGGAGTGTTGGCTTACTGATTCAACATGCTTGCAGCCATCTCCTGTTAATTGTAAATAACTTGCCGCTTTCTCTTGTGAATAAAAAGCATGTGGTTCAGAAGCTCAGGGGCTCTGTCCTGTGCAACAGAGCACCCCTGCCTTCTCCCACACCTTTAATTCCCTCAGACTCTGTCTCGCTTCTTTCCTGATACCACCTAGTGCCCTTTCAGGATTACAGGACACCTTGCTGTGCTGGATGCAGCACACCTCTTGTTCCCCAAGACTTTATCCCTCACCTTTTATCACTCTTCACAACCAATCTATCAGGAAATTCTTTTGCTCTTACCTTCAAAATACACAAAGCAAGAAACATTTTAAGAGAACTGATGTTTTCCAAGTGCCTAGGATGATATCTGGTTTAAAGCAGGTGCCCAGTATTTTTGTTGTTGTTGTTACCCAGGGTGATTAACCACTGAGTCACATCTCCAGCCCTTTATATTTTTTATTTTGAGACAGGGTCTCCCTAAATTGTCTAGGAAGGCTTTGAACTTTCAATCCTCCTGCCTCAGCTCCCTAAGCTGCTGTGATCACAGGAATGTGCCACTGTCAATAATTATTTTTTGAGCAATTGAATTAGCTTGTGCTTACAACACTGCCCATCATACAGAAATATTATAAAATTGTAAGGTTTTTATTAATGATTATTTACGATGTGTAATTTAGTCTTTCAAGTGGTTATTGTCAGGAGTAATTTTTCCCTGTAGAAAATTATCATGAATCTCACACTACAAGTCAATTAATTGGCACTTCAGTGTACTGGCCAGATCTTGTTTCCCCAGGACTGATCATCTTCAGTACTTGGTAAAGTTCTCAGGTTTGCAAAGATGCAAGGGAGGGAGCAAGACTTTGTGACATCTTCACCTCCCCTAAGAGGTAGGTATGTTGTGAGGATCAGCTTAAAACCAAATGAGAAGTTTCTTTCTTAGCTACAAGCATCATACTACATTTAAATAGCATTAGGTTGATTAAGGAAAGAAACCATCTGAACTGTCAGGTGTTTGCAATTAAAAATAAAATCATAACAGCCAAGAAGCCATTATCACAAGTCCTGCACATGTTAGAGATTTCAAATCCTACCAAATAGTTAGCAAGAGGTATCGTGAAGATGGGAAATGCATACATTTAAATTTTAGTTCAGCGAGACAGCTTTTATTGTAGCTATCTCAACGAAAGGATGACTTTTAGACACATATGAATATATCTATTCCCTGTACAATTTTTTATGATTCTCTATAAAATATATGACACATTCTTCCATAATCTAACATTCCTGAAACCCCAAATCCATTACAGGATGGAAAATAATCAGCTTAAGGAGCCCTGACTGTGTTTTTGTTCCTTTTATGTGCACAGTGAGTAGGTGGCAACCCTCTTTCTTGTTGAGGCTGAATTAGGTCTCAGCAATCTTCTTATGGCATTCCAACCAGTTGTTATTGATTTAATCCTTTGTTTTCCGATAGTCTGCTCTCAATATGGCAGGCAGACTGAGCCTTTACCTGTAAGGCAGACCACTGTCCTCCTCTGTTCAATGTCCCCTGACCCAATCCTTCACCCCAATGATCTGAGTCCCTGCACTCTTATCTCCTGTTATGATCCCTGATTCACTTTGCCAACTGTGCTGGCCTCCTTGTTTCCTGAACACACAGGAAACCTACAACCTTAGGGCGTTTGCACTGATGTTATTTCCAGAACATTCTCCATAGCATATGTTCCTAGGTCACTCCCTTAAGTTTTTGTTCAAATCTTACCCTTTTATTCTTCATTTTTAATTGGTTCTTTTTAGTTACACATAACATTAGGATTTATTTTGACATAATTATAAAAGCATGGAATATAATTTTATTGTAATTCCACCTCCAGTATCTCCCTTTCCCCTGCTTTTCCCTCACCACCTGATCCCTTCCCTGTACTCTATTGATCTTTCTGCCATTTAGACAGTTGTTTTTTTTAAAGTTGGTGTCCTGTGGATGTACATGATGGTGAGCTTCACTGTGGTATATTTATATATGTACATAGGAATGTTATGTCAGATTCGGTCCACTATCTTGCCTCATGCCATCCTTCCCCCCTCCCCTTCATTCTCTTTCATCTTACTCCACTGATGAATCTTACCTTTTAAAATGACCCTCACCATGACGTCCTGTTTAAGATTGCAAACTTTTTTTGGTGACCACCCCAAAATGTTGACATCCTAATCCCACAACCTATGAAAATGTTTTCCTACATGGCAAAAGAGACATTGAAGAGGTGCTAAAGTTAAGGATATTGAGATGGGGACATTATGAGATTATCTGGGTGGGCCTGATGTAATCACAAGGGTGTCTATAAGAAAGAAGCAGAAGGGTCAGTGAGAGAAGATATGACATGGAAACATAAGTAAGAGAAGACAGACATTTGAAGATGCTACTTTGCAGGTTTGAAGATGGAGAAAATGAGCAAAGGAAAGCAGATGCCCTCTACAGGCTGGTAAAGGAAATGAGTTTCCCTTAAGAGCCTCTGGAAGAAATGCTGTCCTGCTAACATCTTGATTACAGTACTTCTGACTCCAAACCGGAAAGATGATATGTTCGTGTTTTAAGCTACTGTGATATGTTGTAGAAACAAGATGAAACTAATATGCCACACTCTATTGTTTTTCCTTGTCATTTACTAACCTCCATTGGACCAATGTGTTTATCACGTCTGTTGTTCCTTGTCTTTCTCCTGATTTGCATTCTGCCTGTCCCCACTAGACAGTTAGCTCCACAGTGGCAGACACCTCCATCTGTTTAGTTCGTTGCTATAAACCTACATTTAGAATCTGATATACAGTAGGTGCTCAATTAACATTTGTTAAGTATTTGGTTAATTTAAATACATTTTTACCTTCTAAAATTACTTCCCACTACTTTGAAGACAAATCTTTCAATCTGGCCCTTGTTTCTATCTCCCTTGTTCTCCATCCTGTCTCTCTCTTTTTTCTCCCTCTTTTTCTGTGTCTTATCTGCTGTCTCTTTATCTCTGTGTCTGTTTCTCTCCCACACACAGAAATACATTTGCACTCTGAATTGAGAGTTCTCATTGTCTTTCAGAGTAGGTCCAGTTTGGGTTACATACCTTCAATAAAGCTTGTCTTGACTCAATAGTCCACATCAGGGGTTGGGGATTTAGCTCAGTGGCAGAGTACTTGCCTAGCATGCACAAGGCCCCGAGTTTGGTCCTCAGCCTTGGGAAAAAAAAAAGAATAGTCCACATCAAACCCTACATTTTCTAAATTCCTAAAGCATCTCTTATCATACCACAGCTTTGCACTATATTCTCTTATTTTTTCTATTAGCCAATCTTCAATCAAAAGTCAGAAGTTACATAGTAATTACAACAGTTTAATATAGAGAATTATTAACTAACAGCTGAAATTTAATTACTAAGGGGTAAAGGATAATTCTAAAGAGTGTGAGGACAGATGAGACTTCTAGGACTGAGGCAGAGTACATAAGGTAGGAACACGTGTGGAAGAACTTCCTTCAGTGCCCACCAAGACTGTGATTCAGACCCCAGTGGGGAGGGTGTGACCCTGGCCAACTTTATAGTGGACAACTTCATGGCAATGCTTCAGACAAGGCCTGGCAAGCAAACAATTGCTGGTGGGGGTACCAAGTAAGCTCAGTAGGAGGCTCCCTGCAGGGTGCTGATGAGACTCACCAAGAAGCTCATCATGGGTGCCACTAAAACACTCTGGAGAACTGTCCTTTGGTTTGTCATTGGAACTTGCAAATAAGCGGCCTATGAGAAGGTTGCTGAAACTGCTGAGAAGAGTCACGGGGGGGGGGGTGCTGCCAAAACTCACTGAGGGGTGAGCACCTCCAGGAGATCGGTATGCTACCAGCTACCATGAGCTTCAGAAATAAACAAGAAAAAACATCAGAAAGAGGACATGAAGCTCCAATGGCTTCCATGGATAACTCCTAACACTGATCCAACTGGTGAATGAGAAATGTTTACAGGGATCATCTCTAGAATCACACAACAAGGTGATGAAGGGTGGATTTGGAGTTGAGAGGCAATACATTGATAATTGCATACCTTTTGTATTTTGAATTTCACTTGAATGTTAGTGATATTGTAAGCCCTTTGAGGGCAAGGATGAAGTCACATTTCTCCCTCCTTCCTCCCCCAACATGGTTTATATGGCATTTAACACAGTGCTGACCACAAGTAGTAAGTACTTGGTTGACTGTAAATAAGATTTCCCTGAGCTCTTATTTGCTCAACAGCTTAGGAAGCCAATAGCATCACCCTCTGCCTTTCTGTTACTCTAGTCTGAAATGTAGTGATGGAGCAGTTCAACCATGAGTGAGCAACAGCTGCCACCAACCTAGTAATTTCCAACTGCAAACCAGGCTATGATTTTCTCCTCAGCGATTATACCATCTTGGATGTCATTTTCCAAAACACTGAAGTCAAGCTGGGACCAATTGTGATTTTGTTTATTAAACTCTCACTTGGTGGGAAACAGCCCTGTCAGCTGTTGGTTTTCCCAAAGTCAATTCTCACTCAGGCTTCCAAGGCCAACCCATCAAGGAAGTATGTTCCAATGTGTCCCACCTTCTCCTTTTCTCATAAGAACTTAGAAGCTTCAGAAACCAATCCTTTCAGAATTAGAATGACAAGTTACACAAGTCTGCTTCAGGACCAAAAGAGAAAGAGTACATACTCACAGTTATATTCATCTTATGTGTTTCTTGACTTTTAACACCTCAAATTCTTATTTTGTGTGGATCTAAGAATCTTTCACTTTAGAGGTTCTCACTATTAAATAGTCATTTTCAAAAATAAGATTGGCCCTAATTTTGTCACTAGCTCTAGTCCTTTCTACTACTTTCTTGCTTGTGATTAACATATGTTGGTACTTTTTTCTTATCCTGAATATAATTATTTTACCTCAAATGTTAGCCCAACACCAGTAGTTATGGCCCATATAGCTTTTGGGGAGGCGAAATGGTTCTAAACCTTGAGTCAGATGTATTTGTATGAGCTCAGGGTCTGTTATTACTTGTGTGACCTTATAGATTTTGCCTCCTTTTAAAATTGCAGATTCCTCTTTGGTAAATAGGGGGTAATGATGATGCTTACTTCACAGGGTGGTTATGAGAAAATGTGTGTAAAATCCTTAGCTGGTGTGTGTTTGAGAAATGTCAACTGTGATTATGTTGTAAACCAGACAACAACCTTTCTAGTCTAAGCTTCCGACATCTCTTCCCTGAACTACTGCAGTGGCCTCCTAACTGGTAATCCTGTAAGCACTCTTGCCCAAGATCTGTTCTCCATGTAGAAGTATGAAGCATCTTTTTAAAAAATCAGATCCTGTGTTATTAAAATGTAAGTTTCATGAGGGCAGGGACTTTGTTTTGTTTATCATGGTCCAGTACTTAGCATATATTAGGTACACAATAAATATTTGTTGAAATGATGAGTATTATTTTTATTATCCATGACTTTGAGTCTTGTGGGACTTTGGGTCTTTTTTTGTGAGGCTGTTGGTGGAGTGCTAATGCCTCTAATAGTGGCCCACTCAGTCCATACTTGGTGATTGGTAGAACTTTTTGTTGTGATTCCCAGAAAGGAGACTCATGGCCTTACTCCAAGTCTTTGGGGAAATGTGAAGTGAAAAAAGAGTAAGGAATGAAGAGAAGCCTATAGAGATACGGGAATATCTTAAAGAAAAAAAATCTTTATTTATTTGTCTAGAGCTATCCCTGTATACGTATTCATACTAGGATTTTTGAGAGAAAAACTCCTTTTCCCTTTCCTGAATCTACTTATATTCTGCCTACATAACATAAATGTGATGTCAATTGCTGAAGATAAGCCAAGTCTAACATTTTTCAAGCTGTCTGAAAACAAAATGGAAGAATTCAGTTTTTGTTGTTGCTTTAGCAATGGAAACCATGTCCTACTTTAATCATAAAATAAAAACAAATGAAAACACTAAGTCATAGCAAAAGTATATACCTGAGATCTTGCAAGACGACTACTAGGAATATTACGGTTGCAAATCAAAAGCACACTGGCTTTTAGGCCTGCTGAGGACCTTGGGGTTTCTATTTCCTACTTGAATAGTAGCTGTTTGTTCTAAATTGGTTCTACCATGCTTCTGGGACATGATTGGCAATGATGAAATGGGTGAAGGGCAAGCCATGGGCCTACTAAGAACTACTCAAAATTACTGGCAATAAAATATAGTAAATTCCATGATATTGAGACTCACGATGACTCCGCATTGATGGATGACTGGCACTTGTTCTCCTCCTAGCCTTATTTCTCAGCCAGATGTGGGCTAAATTTTTTATTCTCTTGAAGGTGCAGGGTAGGTGGAAAGTGTTATGAAAGGAAGAGTGAGGACTGGTAGAGAAATATCAGGCCATACTTTCTGAGGTGACTATGAGATGAAGGGTGGCTGCCTGAGTTTCTAGTATTCTGACCTCATTTGCACATATTAGGCTGACAAGAATTTATGCCAACTGATAGGGAAATGCTTGGAAATGCTACTGTCCTATGTACTCTTAGGAACCAGATTCACTCCCAAGACCTATTAAATCAAGAATTAATTTAGGAGATGTCAATATATGGCCTCAATAGGATGGATTCAGATCACATACCCTTAATCCTTGGAACTCCTGGCAGACCAGCTGCATCAACTCACCCCAGAGTTTTCATTAGCTCGTGATATTATGGCTGTTCTTCATGTTACACTATGGATGTAGCACACTATTTATTTGAAGCTTATTTAATGCCAGTTGCTACTCACTTAAGAATGTAAGCCCTATTGTGGTAGAAAGCATTTTCTTCTGCCTATTTGTTGAGTGCAAACAATGAATGGATATAAAAAATGAATGCCAGACACTATGCTGGGGTATGAAGGCGAGTGAATGGGTTTTACTAGCACTAAGAGAGTACACAGACCAGAAGGGGAAATGTACAGGCTAGTAAATAACCCTAAGTGTTGACATTCTGGAGCTGAAATCAGCCATCCCTTTCTCTCTTTTATTATTCTCCAGAACACTTAATGACGTGTGTGTGTGTGTGTGTGTGTGTGTGTGTGTGTGTGTATGTGTGTGTGTATATATATATATATAGTCAATTTTACATGAGATTTTAATGAGATTTTAATTCTGCACATCGCCACAGCTTCACTCATTTACCTGCCTGGCATTTGGGGGATGTTTGAGTTTGTGACTTTTGCTCTTCTAAGACAAGATTAAATATCAGAATTAACCTGATGCCTAAGTACTGCCAAAGAGTGGTAGAGAAAGGTGGTATATGAGCTGTAATAAGGTCTTAGCTTACACTTAGCTGTGATCCGCTTGGAACATGACCACAGACCAAATAGCATGATGGATGTTTCTAAGGACCCTATAAGAAGCAGAGTGTCAATCCCTTTGCCCCTAGAACTTATTGACATGTTGGAAGAGCCATTAAAATTTTGACATAATCTTGGAGAAAGAGAAGGGACACAATTTACCCAAGATTAAGATTTTGGTGCATGGGAGGGAGTTCAAGATAGAAATAAAGTTGAATTATAGAAGAATAAAGTTCCATATCTCTCAGGTCTGAGTTTGTGGTCTGATATTCTCAAAGTTACCACATTTATATGATGCATGCATTAGAGGAGTGAGGAGCAAGAGTTACATATTATGATATATCCTGGTTACGGTTGATCATATTTCAACTAACAATTGAAATAAAGAACAATCCCACTGACAAAGAATAACATAGTTGATCTTTTGGATGATATTTATTTTTCTATTGTTTTCATTAATATTTCTGGGAATCTTCCTGTTGTGTAACACCTCCTCTTCATCTTAATGGAGTCACTTTTATCGCTGGAATTCTTATGAAAATATGAAGTCTAAGAAATGAACAAATCATTTACTTTCTCTGGATCTCAATGACTTCATGTGTAAAATAAAAGAAGTCAACCTGACTGGCACTTTTCAAACTTTAATGCACACCACCTGAGGGGTTTGTTAAAATGAATATTGGTTTAGCAGATCCAGAATGAGTCTGATAACAAGCTCCCGGGTAATGATTGTGTTGCTGGTCCAAGGACCCCACAAAGGCCTTGTAGACCCCTGAAGTTCTTTTTGTTTGTATCTCTAGGTAATTTACAGGATAACATTCAACTGAGTATATGATATCTCATAAATTATTTATTGGGAATTGCTTATCACTGTTGGTCCAATATACGGTCACTTAAAAATATGTTGGAGTCTTAAAATTTCACATTATTCACCATCTTATGTAAAAGAAAAGGGTATGCTTGTAGTTGTGGGATTAACTGAATAGGATGGTGAATAGTTGCAATTTACCTACTAAGTAACAATGTAAGAGTAAGATAGTGATGAGCATTTGATTGCTCTGTCTACCTGAGTTTGGTGCTCCAGAGAAAATAAGGCTGATTTGTGTCACATTAGCCATTGGCAAATGAGATCGTGACATTTGGGACTCATTTTGATGCAACACATGTTTCTAATGCTTTCTGAACAGGACGCAAATGAAAGACTGTATCAGTCAGATTAAGAAACTATATCTGCATACTTACAAACACTTTAAAGTCCATAGACAGGATTAATGTCACCTTTATGGTTTCCAGAATGTACATTCTTGGTTCTTCCCAATGCTACTAAGATCTATCCTGAAGATCTCTGGGAGTCCTCAGACAATGTCTCAGAGTTGTACTGAGCATTGAAACTGTAGAGGTATTTTTATTTTGCTTCTTTCTGGTTAAACTTCTTCTTAAAATATCTTGATTTCTTTTTCACTGGCTTTAAAACATGGAAGCACTTTACATTTTTAAATGATCAATAATAAAATTCCCCTGGACATCATTTTCTTCAAATCTAAACCAGCAGTAGGATTGAATGATCTCTCAAAGACCTTTCTACTGCATATATTTCACTTGAACATTAATCAAAATCATTTGATACTTTTATAAAAAATACTTTCAGGCTCACAATGTTCAAAAATATGAAGTATATTCATTGTTTAATCAGAATGTGTGTCCATTGCTGGGAAATTCAAAGAATCCTGCCACCCATGAAAAGTAAATCACAGTCATCAGAAGCTTCTGTAATTAAGTTTATTACAGAGAGTACAATATAATTCACATCTGCAAACTCTGAACTAACTAACGTAATGGCGTGTCAGTGTTCATGAAGTACCCAGCAAAGGCACTTTTGTTGTAACAGCAATAATACAAATCAGGGCTTGTAAGGTTTGCATGCCAGACCAAAAAGTTGTACAGTAGCTTTTGACAATGTAGAACTAGACAAGGACAGAAAGCTAGCCAACCAAATAAGTATTCTTAATTCAACAAATGGCTCAGGAATATCTTTTTTGAAATGACTCAAGCAAATTTCTGGGTAACAGCCCATTTATTCTCATTATACCCCCATACCTTTCAGTCTGCAGCCCACCGCCACAGTGAGTACATTTAGATATGCCTCCAGGTCCTGTAATTGTACTCTGGGGATACAGCAAAATTAAAAATGAGGATTTCTGGAAATTTTCTTTGTAGCAACTAAGAACTCAAATAATATGCTGTCATTCCTCGGTATCTTCAGGAGATTGATTTTAGAGTCCCCAAGGATACCCAAATCTGCAGATGCACAAATCACTTATATAAAATGGCATAATATTTGCACATAACCTGCATACATCTTCTTGTGTATTTGAATCATCTCTAGATTACTTATATTGTCTAACATGATGTAAATGTTACATAAGTAGTTGTTAAGATATATTGTATAGGGGATAATGACAAGGAACAAAGTCTGCATATGCTCCTTACAGACACAACTTTTTCATATATTTTTGATCCATTATTGGTTGAATCCTTGGTTGTGGAACCCACAGACAGACAAGAAGGGTTGACGTTATATGTCATTTTTTTCCTGTTAATTTCTATATGTTAGGAATTCTTTTAGCTGCAAGAACATAACATTTGTCTAATAAAACCTAAAATCATAAAGATTTAATGTTGCTTACTTGCATCCCAGAACCAGGTAGTTTGGGGTCAGTTTTATAGCTCTGTGATATTGTCAGTGACTCAGGTTTTCCTCGTATTTGTTCTGTCGTCTTCAGTGTATTCAGTAATGTTTCCTGTTCTGGCTGCAAGATGGCTGCCTCACTTTTGAACAATGTCATTCAAGCAAAACACATGGAAGATGATAGGTAAAGAGGCTTTCTCATCATTATCCTTCTTCCAGAGGAAATTATTTTTTCCTAGAAGATACCAGCAGTCTCTTTATACTTTATTGATCAGAACTCTTCCATATGCTTATTCCTACAATAATTACTGACAAAGGGAAACAGCAATGCTATAAATTTCTGAAATTAATAAAAATTCATTTCTTGGTGCTGAATACTGTCAAATTCTAGATTTTACATGGTTGAAAATGAGACTTTCATATAAGCATAAAGTGAGTATGTGTCAAAGGTAACCCCTTAATGAAGGAGCCAATAAAATAGTAAAGCAGTTTGGTTCAAAGGTGATTGAGAGTGACAGGGTCAAGGAAAGAAGGAATGGTGATGTGCAACTGCCACATTAGATTAAAATTGGATTCATATCCTTCAGGACTAAAAAGTTAAAATCTTATGGGTTACCTTTTCTATCCAACAAATTCCTCACAACTTAAGGTTCTACAAATTAATATCTGTTTTTACAAAGCCAATAGTAAATTTTAAGTCAAACAAAGATATGTTTTCTTTTTTTTAATATTTTTTATTTTAATTTTTTTATTTTTGAGCAACCTTACACGATTTTAACAAAACAATATAAAATGTGTATAAGATGTGTATATATATTCTGGACATTGCAACTGTCCCCAGGAGTGCCCCCCCAATTACCCTCCCTTATCCCTCCCTTCCCCTTCCCGTTATAACTCTAAAAATAGTATTAGATTGTAAAGCATTACATCTTATCTGAATTTAACTTATGTTTCTAGACCAACTTTCTCATTGTCCAGGGTCTAGT
>PVKS010044798.1:0-14142 GCA_004027875.1 Aplodontia rufa | reverse complement strand
CCAACACCATTTGTTGAACAGGCTATCTTTCTTCCACACTATACTTTTAACCCCTTTATCAAATATCAAATAGTTAAGGATATGTCTCAGGATCTTCTATTCTGTTCCACTGATCTTCAGTTCTGTTTTGATACCAATACCATGCTGCTTTTGCTAATATAACTCTGTAGTATAATTTCAGGTCAGGGATTGAGATACCTCCTATTATGTCCTTTCTGTAGAGTAATGTTTTGGCTAGTCTGGATCTCCTGTTATTCCATATGAACTTGAAAATTTCTTTACCTATGTCTGTGAAGAATGCCATAGGTATCTGGATAGGGATTGCATTGAATCTGTACAGGGCTTTGGGTAGAATGGGCATCTTCAGTATATTGATTCTGCCTGACCATGAGCATGGAATGTTTTTCCATCTACTCAGGTCTTCTGTAATTTCTTTTTTTAGTGTTTGATAGTTTTCTTTGTAGAATTCCTTAACATCCTTTGTAAGGTTAATGCCCAAGTATTTCTTTTTTTTGGAAGTGATGGTGAATGGGAGAGATTTCCTGATTTCTTCTTCTGCAGATTTGTTGCTGGAGTAAAGAAATGCTAGTGATTTGCTGGAGTTGATCTTGTAGCCAGCTACTTTGGTGAAAAGACCTATAAGCTCTAGGAGTTTTTTGGCGGATGTTAGTGGGTCTTCTAGGTATAGAATCATGTCATCAGTGAAAAGAGATAACTTCCTCTTTTCCTATACAAATACCTTTGATTTCCTTGTCTTGCCTGATAGCTCTGGCAAGGGTTTCAAGGACTATATTGAACAAGAGTGGGGAAAGCGGACAGCCTTGTCTCGTACCTGAATTCAGTAGAAATGTTTTCAGTTTTTCTCCTTTGAGGATAATGTTGGCTCTGGGTCTGTTGTAAATGGATCTGACATTGTTAAAGTATCTTCCCTTGATCCCTATCTTTTCCAAAGTTTTGAGCATAAAGTGGTGTTGAATTTTATTAAATGCCTTCTCTGCATCAGTTGAGATGATTATATGATTTTTGTTTTTCATTCTATTTATGTGGTGAATTACATTTATTGATTTGCATATGTTGAATCAGCCTTGTTTTCCTGGAATGAAGCCCACTTGATCATAATGTATTATCTTTTTAATGTGCTTTTGTATCCAATTAGCTAAAATTTTATTAAGGATTTTTGCATTAATGTTCATCAGGGAAATTGGTCTGTAGTTTTCTTTCCTTGATGTGTCTTTGTTGGGCTTTGGAATCAGTGTAATGTTTGCTTCATAAAAAGTGTTTGGGAGTGATCCCTCTCTATCAATTTCCTGGAAGAGCTAGTAGAGTATTGGTGTTAGTTCTTCTGTGAATGCTTGGTAGAATTCTGCTGTATATCCATCTGGACCTGGGCTTTTCTTTTCTGGGAGAGCTTTGCTGCTTCAATTTCGCTTTCTGTGATAGGTTGGTTGAGGTTTTCAATGTCCTCCTTTGTTAAAGAGGGGATGTCATGTGTATCTAAGAACCTGTCCACATCCTCCAGGTTATCAAATTTGGCGGGGTATAAGTTTTCAAAATAGGTTCTGATAATCTTCTCTATCTTGGATGAGTCTGTGGTGATATCCCCATTTTCGTCTCTGATTTTGTTGATTTGCTACATTTCATTCTTCCTTTTGCTGAGGTTGGCAAGGGGTCTGTCGATTTTGTTGACTCTTTCAAAGAACCAACTCTTAGTTTTGTTAATAGTTTGTATAGTTTTTTTGTTCTCAATTTCATTCATTTCAGCTCTGATTTTGGTAATTTCCTGTCTTCTGTTAGATTTAGAGTTGGACTGTTCCTCCTTTTGTAGTCATTAGAGTTGAAACATAAGGCTATTAATCTGATCTCTTTCTAGATTTTTGATGTATGCACTCAGTGCTATAAATTTGCCTCTTAAGAAAGCCTTCATACTGTCCCAGAGGTTTTGGTATGTTGTTTCCTCATTCTCGTTCAATTCCAAAAACTTCTTAATCTCTGTTCTCATTTCCTCTTTTACCCGTCCTTTGTTTAAGAGGTAATTATTCAATTTCCAAGTATTTGAATAGTTTCTGTTTGTCTTGTTTTTGATTGCTAAGATCATAGCATTATGATCTGACAGAATACATGGGATTATATCCACTTTTTTATATTTGCTAAGATTATCCCAGTGGACTAGGATGTGGTCTATTTTAGAGAAGGATCCATGCACCACTGAGAAGAAGGTAAATTCAGCTGTCTTAGGATGGAATATTCTGTAAATGTCTGTTAAGCCTGATTGATTAATAGACTAGTTCAGATTGGAGATGTCTTTATTGATTTTTTGTTTTGATGATCTGTCTAGACTTGATAATGGTGCATTGAAGTCCTCCAGGATTATTGTGTTGAGATCAATGAGGGGATTAATGTCCTTAAGTATTTTTTCCATATATTTGGGGGGACTGTAATTGGGGTCATAAATGTTGATTATTGTTATATCTTCTTGGTGAACTGTCCCTTTTAGTATGATAAAGTGACCCTCTTTGTCCTTTCTGACTAGTTTTAGTTGGAAATTAATTTTGTGTGAAATTAGAATCGCTACGCCAGCTTGCTTTTTTGGGCCACAGGCTTGGTAGACATTTTGCCATCCTTTCACTTTCAGCCTGTGTCTATTTTTGAGTGTCAAATGTGTCTCTTGCAGGCAACATACTGTTGGATTTTGTTTTTTGATCCAGTGGGTCAGTCTGTGTCTTTTAATTGAGGCATTGATACCATTCACATTCAAGGATAGAATAGATATGGGAGGCTGATTCTCTGACTTTGTATCGATTACAGAGTTTTGAGTCTACTTGAAAGTCCGTTTTTATATAGTATGACTATTGATTTGGCCTTGTTTAAGGATTTAGCATATCATTGGCATTATCGTCTGAATGGAGAACATCTTTGGGAATGTTGTGTAGAGTAGGATTTTTGTTCATGTATCTTGCTAGCTTGAGTTTATCATTGAAGTATTTAATTTTCCCCTCACATTTGAAGCTGAGTTTTGCCGAAAACACTATCTTTGGGTGAAAGTTGTTATTTTTTAACACTTGAAAGATATTGTTCAAAGCTCTTCTGGCCTTCATTGTTTACTCTGAAAAATCCATAGTGATCCGAATTGGTTTGCCTCTGAATGTGATTTGGGGCTTTCCTCTAGCAGCTTTTAGAATTCTCTCTTTAATTTCTCTGTTATTCATTTTGTATATTATATGTCTTGGCGAGTTTCTCAATTGATTAGGTCTATTTGGAGTTCTATAAGCATCTTGTATGTGATAATCCAGATCGATAGTAAAATGTGGGAAGTTCTCACTTATGATTTCACTTAAAAGGTTCTTTAAGCCTCTTGTTTGCTGTTCATAGTGTTCCTCCAGGCTAATGATTCTCAGATTATTATGCCTCATCTCATCAAATATTACTTGGAAGTTCTGATTATGTAATATAAGCAATTTATCCTACTTATCTTCTTTGAATTCTATGTTGTTTAGCCTATTCTCATTGTCTGATAGTCTTTCTTTGAGAGCTGATGTTCTATATTCGTAGAGTAAGCTCTGGTGTTGGATTCTTCCAGAGAGGATTTGATTTGATTAACCGTGTTTTTCAATCTTGATAGCTCTGCTACATCTCTTTTCAGGATTTCTATATCTTTGTATAGCTGATCTTTCATCTTGTGGAACTGTCCCCTTATTTCCCTGTAGAAGTTGTCTCTCATCTTTTGAAATTGCTGTCTGAACTCTTTCCTTATTTCATCTCTCAACTCTTTGATTGCATTACTAATCATAATGCGGACACATTGCCTTTGGTTTTCATCTAGGGCTTTGGTGGAGAGCTGTGGGGTTGAGGAAGTGAGTTATTTCCCCTTTTCCTCATTTTCTGAATCAGAGAGCATGTCTTGTACTTCAAGTAAGTTACTCTTGGAGTAATTAGAGCTTCTTATGGCTTTGCTTTGTTGTGATGGGTTACTTTGAGAGAGATTTCACAGCGAATTATGATAGCAAGCCAGTACCCATTTTGAAGAGTGTCTATTTCCTCAGAAAGCACCGTCTCTCAGAAATTGGGGAGAAGGGATGACTAGGAATTCAAGGAGGTGAATGGGGAGGTAAAAAAATCACTCTTGCTTTCGAGAAAAGAGGAACAAGGGATTGTTGGGGAGTAGGTTATTCTATTCAGACTAAAGAAAACATAGGAATGGGATGCAGGAAGGGTAATGACTTTGGGTGAGGGTGAGACAAATTTGCTTATATTTAGGGATTATCAGAGTGCAGGGGAGGAAGAGGTTAGAATGGGGCATGGTTATGTTCACTCTCCAGAGGCTGAGTCTATCTTGCTATCATGAAATGTTTTCCTGGTTGGAAACCAATGTTATAAGGGGTAGAAGTAGGGATTAAGAAGACTTAGAGAAAGTAGTAGCCAATCACCAACACATACACATGAATAAATATTTACATCCACCAACACCAACTTCAGTATTAACTGTAAAGCAAGAAAGGCAAAAAGAAAAAAAATCTAAATAATAAAAAATAATAATAAAATAAAAATTTAGAAAATAAAAAAGTAAAAGAAAATAAAAATAAAAAATAAAAAATTCTTAATGAAAACTTGGATCTATAGACAAAGAAGGCATCTCTGGGACCTCTGACAGGAGATGGTCACTGTCCTTCTGGGTTTCAATATGAATGTCTCTCAGTCTGTGACCCCCAGCGGGCCATCTCCTGGCACAAGTATCTCCCCCCACAGTGTGTGAACTTTGCAGATGACTGTTTTATTTAGGAACAGGACCAGATCAGAGACAGCATCTGTGACTGTGGTCGCATCTGCTGACCCAGCTGCTGCTGCTTGCAGCCCCGCCCCTGCAGCCGGTCCGGAATTGTGACCAGCAAGTGCACGGGAAGTAAGGGAATCGGCCACCGTTCCTGGCCGAACAAAGTCCCCCTATCTCTCCTCCCTCCGACAGTCGCTCGGTAGCCTCGCCTCTGCAGCCGATCACAAACTGGGACCTGGGACTCCCAAAGGTGGCCAGTCACCTGGCACCCCAGGGGGCCGTCTCCCAGCACAGCTCTCGCCCCCCACAGAGTGCGAGCTTGGTGGGCGTCTGCTTAGTTAGGGAAGGGATGGGATCAGTGATTAAATCTGTGGCTCTGCTCAGACCCGCTGCATCAGCTGCTGCAGCTTGCAGCCCCACCCCTGCAGCTGTTCAGGGATTGTGTCCAGCGAGCGCCGGGAATGTAAGGGAGCCGGCCACCTTTCCTGGCAGAACAGACAAAGACCCCCTATCTCTCCTCGCTCCTACGGTCGGTTGTTCCGCTAACACCAAGGGAACAGCCGAACCACAGCACTCCTGGGGGGCAGACAGAATTCTTTCTGGCAGGCAGTCAGCACTGGCAGCCTTCTCTGTCCCTGGTGGGAGGGGGAAAATCCCCTCCCCCCCTTTTTTTTCCTTCTCAAGAAACTCCCAAGACTCGACTCCTCATAAAAGCTTCACAAACTAGTACTAGAAGTTCAAATATAGATTCCCCTGGACACACCTTGGAAAATTGAGGATGCACTGGAATTTTCCCCAGCAGACCCAGAGCCTCAGGAAATGCTGCCTCCCTTCAGGTCACCATGTTGGATCCCATATAAGAATTTTTTAAAAAAAAGAATAGAAATAGTTTCTCTGTATTAGGAGCTCCGTAAATAAGAGGTAACCAGGGATATATGTTCTTCTCCTATGGTAATGAAAATTATCTTGAAAAGGATTCTGCTAAGCCCTCAGCTAAGACCAAATAGATAATGATGTCTCTTTCAACTGAATTCTTAGAATTTTCCTTTATTTCAATGTTTGTAAAATGTATTGGTCATTTTGGAGGTTTTTTAATGTTAAAGCAGTCCTAATGTTTCCAAGATACTTTGAATTACCATGATTAATCTTCACATGTCCTTTAAATGACATGTTTCTGGAAAAAGGGAGGAAGTAGTTAGGTAGTTAGGCAGGTAGATAAATTGTTGAGTAGATTTGATAAAATCAACAGGATCTCCTAAAAATATGGCAGTTTTTTTATAGTGTAATACTAGGAGAGTATTCGGTGGCAGAAATCTGTACGTGATGGCAATTCCTCTTCTGTGTTAGGTACAATGAATATGCCTATCCATGTATGCTCTTTGTGATAGTCACGGCCTCTCTATGACTCTCTCTCATTCTCCCAATTTTGATAAAAAGCCTAAGAATCTGGGAAGTTAAGGTGCTCAATATCACAAGGTTCATAATAGGTATTGGGACTATGCTCCTGGTCATCGTGTTAATTTTTTGCATTTCCCACAATTCAGAAAGCAGTAGTGATGTTCCTCAGGTCCATACCGGCCCTAAGATGCACCAACTAATTTTATCATATGAGGTTTTCTAATCTAAAATGAAAATTAAGTAGGAAGCTCTTTTCAACTTCACATCATATAATCATACTATATCATAAAAGATTATTAAACTGTATTTGTACCTTATTTTTTTCAAAATTTACTTTTGCATTTATATATAAAATAATACTCTCAACTTGATGGCTAATTGGAATAGAAAATCTAAATGAAAGTTTTCCCTAAGCATTAGAATAGTGATTAACCTTAAATATTTCCAACATGGAAGTAAAAAAAAATCACCATTATAAACCAATTTGTTGTTTTTCTTCAATAATATTAATTACACTGACTGTCTACTTACTTTCCAGGTAACATTTCATGTAGAAAGATGATTTATCAATGTTGCTACTATACCAAAGAGGATTGGGATTTGAAGTGAAGAAAATGTAGATGTCATGCCATACTTTCTCCTTTATACACTTTCAATTAAAGATTCCTCTAAGAAATATTCAGAAAACAATGCTTTACAAACCGCAATTGTCTGCTAACAAGTCGCTTTTTTTCTTTTTCTTTTTTACTATTTTACTATGTTGCCTGGGTCAAAATTCTGCTATAATAAACAGTTTACCAAGATAAAGTTTATTATATAGAAAATTATTCAAGGATTCATTGATTTACATCTCCCCATACCAATCACTGCTGGGAATCTGCAGCCCAAGATTTTCTTTTCTTTTTCACTTTTTAAAAATAGACCTTTGCTTTGTTGATATATTAAGTGCCTTTTTTAGCTAAGGTATTAATGACTGGTTTGAAAAATATATCCTCAAGTACAAGGAAAAGAAATGAATGTGTTCTTTCAGCTTGTATTTGAAATCTCTGAAAATTTCAGTTTTGGATGCTTTCTCTTATATGTAGGATTGAATACCTACCTAAACAATCAAGCCCAAATGATCACGTTGGTAGTTTGTATTCTAAAGGAATGGTGTTGAACAACCTCATTTTTTTCATGTAAATTCTAATACCTGTTGATGTTAGCTAACTTTGAATTAGTATTGAAACTTACCAGTTTTCTGGTAATGATGTCTTAGTATCAACACACTAAGTTACCTGGCTTTTACAGATTTTGAGTCACATGAAAAATGATGTTTTGTTGCAAATGAAATTTCTAGAACTTGAATCAACTCATGTGCTTTCAAGATGCATTCTCTTTGGAGGCAAAAGAATAATATTTAAATAAGTTATTTAAATATATTACTTTTGTCATTCTCATTGATGTATAGTTAAGCAAACTCCTTCACACAATGAACTATAAAATAGAAAATCATACTCACAAATACATGAATTCCATTAGAAAGACTTTCTGCTCTTTATTTATACAAGCAAAGAAATGGGGATTTTACTGTCCCGGCAGTATTAACTCCCTATATAGACCAAATATGATTTATGAAGTCCTACTCTCAGGATACTTTCTATAACTGTATTCTCCAGTGCTATAAAAATTTTTATATAATGAGAATGATAAAAATATTAAAACATGTCAAATTTTCTAATACATTTTAACAATATCATTTTGTTACTGTTCATATATGATAAAATAACTAGACTTGTGAAGTAAAAATATTTGTGTCCTTTATAATTTCTAATATTTATGAAATGACACAAGCACAGCTTAGAGAATATGTCATATGGGTAAATAGCAGAGTAGATATGCTTTTCAGAAGTAGGAATAGCTTTTATCATTCTGCTTGAATATTTCACCATTCATACACACTTACAATAATATATTTTGCAGAGTTTATCCTGAAGCTGAAAATAGAATTCAAGACATTTTGCCAATACCTACCTGTCTATTTTTACATAAAAAGTAAGAAACATAAGGCAAACTTCTTGTGGTTCCTCAAATGATGCCAACAGCTTTTCATTAAGTTTCTTTCACAATTACCTACATTCAGTGAGATCATAACATAGATAAAACTTTATAATCACCTTTCAGTTAGCATCTGAAAGAAACTATTTGCCTTTCTTTATCCCTTCATGATGATGTTGGTGATAACAGAGTCAGATAAAATATTATCAGGTAAAATATTATCTTACCTCTATCACTGAAGTCGTCTACTAGAATTATTTCGGCTATCAGACTCTCTGGGGTTCGGTTAATTATACTGTGTATGGTCCGCAGAAGTGAAGTCCAGCCTTCATTATGAAATGGGATGATGATGCTGGTGTTTGGCAGCCTTTCCAGGTACATCTTGTGCTTACAGCTGGAGAGAATGGAGGGAGAAAAAAACTATGTCAAATGCAAAATTATCATGCCTTATACTCCTATCAATTATGTTATCAGATGATGGTAAAAATATTACTTTCTCTGAAATATACATTTTTTCTTATGTAACAATAAGAAAATATGATATGATTCAAAATTGTTTCCACTGAGTACGTGATGATGAAGACTTACATGTGCTTTCAAAAGAGTTTTGAAATTTTAACTTCTGTAATAATTATGCTTAATTAGTCCGTTTTGATTGTGAAGTGTTTCATTAGCTGGACAGTATTTGTAGCTCTGTGGGGGAAAATTACCCACAGCCTTTTAATAGAGTAAATAGAGTAAATTTAATCCTAAGTGACCATTTGCTGAACACAACCACATAGTAAGTTTAAATTAAGATCCAAACCAAGACATTATTATGTTCCTGATGGAAAATTTAGGAAGAAATCTCAAGTTGATTTTTCACTGTGAAACAATCTGAGAAGCCAGAAGGAAAGCATTTTTTATCCTGTGCTTTTATCAGCTATTGAATCCAAGTTTATCATGTTGAACAATATTTACCAAGCAAGTAGATTTTGATGTTTTCAAAGAAAATTAAAAGAGTTGGGAAAACTATCAAATCATACCATGATATGGGCATAAAATACTGCTAAAACATGAAATTCATTTTAGGATAACTTAAATGTCAAGAATATGTAATCTGAGACAACTCTAACAGTAATTTCCAAGGGAATTTAGTGAGACAGATGCCTTCACATGTAATGCACAGATCTGTAAAAGAGTGCTTATGTAATTCAGCACACCTGGTCATAATTATACACAGCCATCCATTTTTTGGAACAATGCTAAAGACCCAAGATAATTATACTTCCATATACCAGTATTCAACATAATTGCACCTACTACAGAAATCATCATTCCTCATGGTGCTCTGGGAATACAAATGGTATTTTCAAGAAAGCAAAGTAAATTTTAAATATTAAGACAAGATATTGTATGTATTGATGGCCTATTGATTAACTAAGATTGCATACAGAATAATATCTTACAAATAATCAATGGGCTTTTGACTTGAAGAGCCTCATATAATCCAATCAGAGAAAAGGCAGACACAAAAGGAGGTAAGAAAGAAAGGCAGACATGAACATGCAACCAAGTCTTCCTCAGTTGGAAGTGTTTTCAACTATTTTGGTCTACATGAGTTCAAATTATTATTATTGACTTTTCTTAAGGAAACAGGGGACAGTGAGAGAGAGAGAGAGACAGAGAGACAGAGAGAATCAATTTTTACTTAGTTTTTCACATGGCTTTCATTGCTCTGAGACTTCATTGTGTACATGGTGCTGGGGTTTAAACTTGCGTACCTGCACATGCCAGGCAAGCACTGTAACCGCTGAGCCACTGTTCAGCTCCAAGTTCAAATTATTAATGCACATGAAGTGAAAGGATCCCTTTTCCTCATTCATTCATTCAAGTTATAATGGTTTATTTATGGTTTGATACAAGCCAGAATCTAAAATGGAAAACAGTGAGCAAAATCTAGTTTTTAACTTCAGGACATACTAAATACTATGGGAAAGACAATACTATGGGAAATGCAACACTATGGGAAAGACAGAATGAAAACTAGTTAAAATTTTAAACTGAAATGTATAATGTAGTTTAAAAAGATGGTGGAGTAGAGAAAGGAAGCAATCCTGGAAGTTTCTCAGCACCAGATCTGTAAAGCAAGGAACTTCACTGAAATAAAACATTGAACTGTTAAAAAAAATAAAATCATAGAGCTACAAAAAAACAGAAACTTGAGCATAAGAAATAATACCTTAGAGACAGACCAGGTCTGGCTACCAGCAGAGCAGAGTATTGAGTGCAGACAAAAGAGACATGTGGCCAGTGGATAAAGAAATTAAAAAATAAAGAAAAATCAACTGAGGGTTGAGTTTAATGGACACATTATTGGTAGTCTAAGAGCCTCATAGAGAATAAATGCAAAACTGGGGAGAAAATGTTCCAAAAGGGGAGTGAGGCAGCCTCAACCCCATACCACATGGCTTAGAAAGCCCTCCACAGATTGGGAACTCATAAAGCAGTTTATCAGCAGCCTAGGAAAAAATTCTCAGAGGATGTCTAAACCAGAGACTGAAACAGGCACAAAGAATTTTTTACCTGGACCACCTAACCTTTGGATCCCAAGGAAGAAAAATCCCATAACAACTGCTGCCATGCAAAGTCATTTGTGCTGCAGGGTGGAGGTAATTCACATCAACAGCAGTGAAGATTGAAAGCTGTGCAGGCTTAGTCCCTACACTTTAAAAGTGGATTTCTTCTGGAAGCCACAGAGATAGGAAGATCTACAACAACAGGGAGAGTGGACCAAATCTCAAATATTTACCAACAGAGTTCTAATACCCAATGAAGTCCAAACCCCAACTGGAAACTCCAGTCTAGAACTCTGCCTCCACCTTGCTACAGGATTATATAAGTCATCAGCACTTCCCAGTCTATTCCACCCAGTACTGGGAGATTGGAAACTGAGAGTTACTATACTTGACCGGCAGCTAGGTGAGGAACATAAGAACAGTGGCCAAAAATTACAGAACAAAAATAAATATGAAGACTGAAAATCTGTCCCTGACAACAGATTTGACCACCATAGTGGAAACAAACACTCTATCTCACATTAAGAATTTCTTTTCTTTTTTTCATTTTCCCCTTTTTCTTCATATTCCTGTCTTTTACTTTAAAATTTTTAATTTTTAAAAATTTTTCAAACATCATTTTATTATATTGTATCATTATTTACTTTTTTCACATTATACCATGCATTTGTGTGTATGCAAGTGTGCATGAGGTTGTACATGCCCTCACTACACACACAGATTTTACTATATTTCTAGCTCTCTCTCCCTATTTATATGCATATATTCATATAACTTTACTTATATATTAATAGTTCTTTCCTGCATGTGTTCATTATGTAGCCTAGAATAGGCTTAGATGAAGGACAATCATACACAGGTTTGTGCTGTTTCAATCTTATATTTTCTGGTTCATTCACACCTAGGTACTACCTAGGTTCTGGGCCCTCCCATCTCCCCTTCGTTTTTCTCTTGCCCCAATAACAACCAGAATTCTTATTCCCTCCTCTTCTCATTTTTTTCATTACTTTCAGTTACCCTATTGTCCCTTTTTCTCTACAATTGACACCTGCTCCCTAGCTGCTGACTCTTTTGATCACTTTTTCAAACAGTTGCTTTTTACCATCTTCTCTTAAGACACTGTAATCTCACTAAATAATAGACATTACATAGATTACATAATTCCCAACACATTCAAATTGTTGTGATTAGTAATACAGTGGACAACATAGTAGATACCTGTTCTTGAATGCCTGATCTGGGTCATGGTTTTTATTTTATTGTTGTTAAATGCTGACTCCACTCCTATATAGGTAGCAATTAATGTCAGGGATGGCAAAGTAGATCCTTTATATTTATCTTTAGGCTGTACGTCTGTTGCTAACATTAGTGCTACTTCTCCCTGCACTCCCAAGAGGGACTGGAAAGAGACTGGGATTGGGACACTTCAAGATAACAGAATAGAGACCCTATAGCTGAGTAATACATCTCAATGAATCAAAAATGAATCTCACCTCTCACATTGACTAGATGGACCTGAGCCTTAACATTACTCCAACTAAAGAATTGAGGAGACAAAACCCCCAAATCAGCAGCAAGAATCTAAGAGGAACAATTAGAGAGGGACCTCAGATCACACCCCTTGATGTCTACTTATATATCAAAACCAGAGAAGTCCCAAAACAAATAAGGTAATTATACACAAAAGGACAAATAAAAAGAGGATGGGGAGTCCATCTCAATTGATGCACAAGTCCGAGACTGCTGAAAACATAAGGAAAAAGGCAAACAATCCCCCCAAAATTCATAATCCCCCAACAAAGGATCTCACTGATATTGAACTGGATGAGATCCCAGAGAAACATTACAAAAAAAAACAATTATTAAAATGTTCAACAAACTAAAAGATAATGTATGGAATGAATTAAGAGAGCAAATGCAGGAAATAAAAGACCACTTCAAAAAAGAAATAGAAACAGTAAAAAGAAACCAATCAGAAAGCTGAGAACTTAAAGGCACAATCAATAAAATTAAAAATTCATTTGAAAGCATCATTAACAGATTATGTGGGAAAAATGGAACTTCTGTTCTTGAAGACAGACTTCAGGCCTTGAAGACAGGGTAGATGAAGTTGAGGACACAGAATGTAATAAAAGGAAAAATATGTAGATCATGATCAGGACATATAAGAATTCTGCGACATCAGGAGACAAAACATGAGAATCACTGAGATATAAGAGAATGCGGAAGAATAAGGTAAAGTATTAAGAACATTTTCAGAGCTGGGGCAGTGGCTCAGCAGTATTGCACTTGCCTGTCATGCGCAAGGACCTGGGTTCAAACCCCAGCACCACATACACACCTAAGTGTGTATGAAAACCAGTGAAAAACTAAATAAAGTTGATTCTTTCTCTCTCTCACTCTCCCTTTCTTTCTTTCTTAAAAAAAAGAACATTTCAATGAGATAGATACAGAAAAGTTTTACCATTCAGAATTGAAATAGACACTCACAAATAGGGTGCATATAGTACCCCGAATAGACCTAATAAATTGAGAAGTTCTCCAAAACATATCTTAATCAAACTGCCTAACATAAAAAATGAGGAAAGAATATTAAAACCTCAAGAGAAAAATGAAAAAATGAAGTCACAAATGCAGGCAAACCAAAAAGGCTCACTTCTGATTTCTGAATTCAAACTATAAATATCAGGCCTGGAATGGCATATTCCAAGCTCTAAAAGAAAACAACTGCCAACCAAGGTTACTATACCCAACAAAGTTCAGTTTCAAATTGGAAGGGAAATAAAATTTTTTCATGACAAGAATAAACTAAAAGAATTCGTGGCTACCCAGCAAGCACTACAAAGAATACTCAAAGATAAACTACACAGAGGAACTCAAATACAAATCCCAAAACTCCAAAATAGATTAAGATCAGTAGAAGAGTAAATAATTAAATGAGAATCAAGACAGTATTAAATACAACAAAAAATCAAAACGGCAGAAAACTATAAACACATACTAATGCTGAATGTTAGTGGTTTCAACTCCCCAACTAAAATGCCTACATTTAAAAGAGAGAAATCTCAAACAAATAAGCTCATACTCTACCTCAAGGCTCTAGAAAAAAAGAATAATTGAAAAATCAGTAGAGGACAGGAAATAATTAAGATCAGAGCAAAAAATAATAAAATTGAAAATAAAAACACAATACACAGAATCAATGCAAGGAAGAGTTGATTCATTGAAAAGATAAATAAGATGGATAACCCCTTAGCCAAACTATTGAAAAGAAGGAGAAAGGAGACCCAAATCAATAAAATTAGAAATAAAAAAGCAGATATCACCACAGATAGTTCTGAAATCCAGAAGACCATCAGAAACTGTTTCAAAAATTTATAC
>PVKS010044797.1:0-14142 GCA_004027875.1 Aplodontia rufa | reverse complement strand
AAAAAACTAGGGATGACTCCACCATACGACCCTGCTATTCCACTCCTGGGTATCTTTCCAGGGGACTTAGAATCAGCACATTACAGTGACACAGCAATATCGATGTTCATAGCAGCACAATTTACTATTGCTAGGCTATGGAAACAACCCCGGTGTCCCTCACAGGAAGAATGGATCCAAACACTGTGGTACATTTATACCATGGAATATTACACAGCAATTAGAAACAATGACATTGCAGCCTTCGAGGGTAAATGGATGGTTATGGAACAGATCATGATGAGTAAAATCAGCTTAACCCAGAGATCTAAGGGTCGATTGTCTTCACTCATCTGTGGAGGTGGGGACTAGACCCTGGACAATGAGAAAGTTGGTCTAGAAACATGAGTTAAATTCAGATAAGATGTAATGCTTTACAATCTAATACTATTTGTAGAGTTATAATGGGAAGGGGAAGGGAGGGATAAGGGAGGGTAATTGGGGGGGGCACTCCTGGGGATAGTTGCAATGTCCAGAATATATACACATCTTATACACATTTTATATTGTTTTGTTAAAATCTTGTAAGGTTGCTCAAAAATAAAAAAAAATTTAAAAAAGAGTATATGTATATCATACTGTTACTTTAAATGCATCTACGATTATACAGTAACTCCATTCATTAATAAAAAAATCCTTAAAAACAGAAATGCTATAATTCCTCATAGGAGAATTCTGTTGATTAGAATACCTCTCTCTTATTACATTATGAGTGATCTTATTTTATTTGTTTCCAAGCTTGTACTATAATACAGGGGAGGGAGTAGACATACCTTTGCATCTACAATTTGATGGCCCTGCTTCTATTCTGAAAGATCTGAAACAGACATGGTAGAGGGTTCTTGGTATCTCTCTGTCCTTTGATATTTTCTACCTCCCCACCCTGTGAACCCTGACCAATGGACCAGCCATAAGCTTTATAAAGACAGTTATCAGAAACTACTCCTCTGATGGGTATCACTATGGGACTGCAACAATCCTCTTGAGACATGAAAATGAAGGCAATCTTCAACTTAAGTTTTGCAGATGTTAAAGAAAAAAGTTATTAACATAAGCCAAACCATAAGGACACTTGCCTCTCTCTTCCCCTCTATGAAATCTCAATTTTGTTTCAAATCAGGGTGTTCCCCAATACCCAGATGCTCCCACTGTGCATCAGCTGGATAAAAGGATACATTTAGGCTGAGTCCTTTTGAAAGCATAGAAACATTGATAAGTTTCACCACCACCCCCAAAAAACAACATTTAATATGTGATCAGTGGCTTATAGAGATAAATGAAAATCTCTCATTACTAATGGTTAGGAAAATGCAAATAAAAAACCTCAATAAGATTCCACTTCACTCCTATCAGAATGGCTATTATCAAGAAGATAAAAATTAGTGTTGGTGAGAATGTGGAGAAAAAGTAACCCTTATACACTCTTTTTTTCCCTAAAAATAGAGGGACAGTGAGAGAGAGAGAGAGAGAGAGAGGGAGAGAGAGAATCAACTTTATTTAGTTTTTCATGTGGCTTTCATTGCTCCAACACTTTATTGTGTATGTGGTACTGAGGTTCGAACCTGCAGCCTTGTGCATGTCAGGCAAGTGTCATTACTGCAGAGCCACCCAGCCCCAACCTTCATTCACTCTTAATGGGAATATAAATTGCCACAGTTACTATGAAGAAAAGTATCGACATGCCTGAATATGTTAAAAACAGAATTACTGTGTGATTCTGCAACCCTCTCCTGGGTACATGTCCCACAGAAATGAAATCAGTTTGTTGAAGAAACATCTCTACTGCCATGTTAATTGCAGCACTATTCTCAATAGCCAAGAAACTGTAATAGCCTAATTGCCCATCAAATGATAAGTGGATAAAAAAGTTATATATACAAATAATGGAATATTATCCAGGCATAAAAACTAAATCTTGCTATTTGCAACAACATGGAAGGAACTGGAGCTCATTTAGTGGAAAAATGTCAGCACAGAAAGACAAGATACTTTATGATCTCACTCATTTACGGAACCTAAAAATAATTGATCTCATAGAAGTTGAGATTAGGATGTTGATTAGCAGAGACTGGAAAGAGTACAGGGACAAAGGAATGGGGAAAGGTTGATTGATGGGTATTAAGTTATAGTTAGGAACAAAAAGTTCTGGTATGCTATTGTATGGTAGGCTGGCTATAGATAACAATAATGTACTCTGTATATTTAAAAAATGGTTAGAAGAAAGGATTTTGAATGTTTTTACCATGAAGAAATAATAAATATTTGATAAGATAGATAGATTTTCCCTGATGTGAACACTGTACAATGTATATATGTATCCAAATCACACAACACCCCATAACTATGTACCTTTACGTAAATTCTAAAAACAAATATAAGTAAGTAAATAAAATTTAAAAACAATCTTATCTACATCAAAACAGCAGTTGGTTGGTGTTCTGAACAAGTATTTCATTTGAAATATTGGAAGGTGAGGACTATTGAACTAATTAAATCAACCGTGCTAATGTTTGAACTGTTAGTGCTCTCCATGACCAACCTTCCTAGAGCTGTCATATCCTGCTGGTCCCTCCCCACCCCACGCTTTGCAGCCTTGTGGAAGATTCTACCTTCATCTTATTTTCGTGCGTATTCTCACATCCCTAGCAGGCAAGAGACCTCTCCAGAGTCACAAAAACTATCTTCAGAACATATTTTCATTATTTTTTCAAAATAATCAGTGAGATTATTTTGTCCTACTTTTATGTGAAACTTTTCTTCTTTATCACCAGAGGATGGCCACTAATTTCTCTTGGATCTCTCTTCTCACTCACCGTCAATGTATTCTACAGTATAATCACAGTGCATATTTCCTTTAACATTTCAAAATCCTACTGTACACATTCCAGAGGATTGGGCATTATGAGGATTAGAGTGAATTTACTCACAAACATTAAAGGGCAAACGAATGATTAGGCAGGAAGGACATTCCAGGAAAAACTAATAGTTCTGGCAAAAGTACTGGAACTTAAAAGTCAGCAACCCTGAGCTCCACTTTGGCTAATTCACTGAATATTTGTAAAAGAAGGATAAAACACCAAAAACAAGTTGTAGTCAAATTTTGGAAGGTTCCATATATAAGACTGAGAAGTTTTTATATTATGTAGTTGCTAAAGATAAACCACTGAATATTTTTGAGAAGTAGGTTAAAAGGATCATTACATTCTAAAAGATTAATCTAGAATAATCATACATTGGAGAAAATTGAAAGAGAAAGACTCACAAGGGAAGTACATCAATTAGAAGTTTTCAAAATAGAGGGGAGAAACAAAAAAAAAAAGGAAAACATTCAAGAGTTGATTAATTACTTAGATGTTGAAGGAAAAGGAGAAACAGAATGGAAGACAGTACTTAGGTTGATCCTGGGTGATCATGAGGACATCAGTGCTAGAGGCAGTGATGGGTGGGATGGGAAGAAAAACCTATCCATGCTAAAATTACAAGCACTTATTGTAGAACTTCGTTACACAGGGGAAAAGTGATTGCTGCATTGTCTTTGTAGCCTTGCTGTTCTCCAAAATCCCTTCACTCCTGACAAGAGAGGAAAAAGGAAAGTAGTTAAATGCGCAAACCAGTTTAAAAATTAGTTTAAATCTAGTGTCTTTTGGGGAAAAAATATACTCAGATACTGGACACCTTGCTCCTGAATGAAGAATATGGCTGATTGTCCTTATGATCACGGAGAAGACACATAAAATGCTCTGATGACCATGTTTTCTCTCTTCTTCCTCTAATGATTCAATAAGGCCTTTTGTCTACCTGGATTCTGAGTGCTCTGCTGTTCTCTGATGCTGAAAGCCTGAGGCTCATACATCTCAGAGGCAGTGATATTGCCATAAACACTGCTATTTGTGGCATTCATAGCTCAATACCTTCAGCTCAGATCTTGCTGTACAAAGCTCAGGTCTACCAACAACTCTTATTTGGCCCCAGTTAAGGTGGTCCTTTCTGCATTCTTCAATGTCATTGACCCTTCTGGCAATATCCATATTGTGACCAAGAAAAGTCTCAGAAAACCCAACCTGGAATCTATTTTGTTTCTGTTGTTTGTTCTTATTCAATAGGCTACACCATCTATCTCACTTTGAAGCCACTGTTGACAGGTTTCCCTGCAAGCATCCTCCTCCCGAAGAACCAAATGGGAAACAGGGATCTACCGCTCACTTTTCTGGTAGCCTGTCTCTACACATATCTCTTGTCTGGGCTAAAACTTAGATAAAGCAAAATATGGACACACAACTGCTTGTTTACTCTTCTGTCTGTGTCCCCCTGTTTTTCTTTCCGGAATTCTATAGAAAAAGACTTCATGAACAGCAGGGTTATACTCCATCAATCAAAGGAGAGCTCTGATATCACTGCAAATATAAGGAATATAAAATAATGAAACTCCTCCCACTAGAAGAGCTAATGATCTGATTTATGATTTACTATGAGAGCATACTTTTAACACTAACCTCAGCCCACAAAACCTTTTTTCTGATTTAATTCTTTGTTCCTTTCTCATTTTTATTGTTTAGGTGTTTTCTCTGTGCATTCCTCCACTAACAAATCCTAATATTCCCCAGGCATACTGTTGCCTCTGGCAAACCAAGACAATGGTCTTGTATGCTGAAAGGCAAATAAAAAAGCACATCAATAATTTTCAAAACATTACCCCTTTGCACATATTTAGTTTAAGCTACCTGCAGAGCACTTAGGAGAGTAAATCCCCCTTGGTAATCCATGGAGATGTGTTTCCCTGTTTTAACTTGAAGTCTAAGAATTTTTCTAGCTTTCATTCAGCCTCTTATTATGATTAATCATTACTGATGGAGCTTGGCTATGAACCAGGAGAGGTTTTTATACATTTAAACTCAGATAGTTTGAAAACTATATTTTGTTTCTTGGTAAATACAATAAGAATTTAATATATGCAATCATAATTTCAGACACAAGTCCCAAGACACATTCGTATTTAAAAATTCTAATTAGTTGATACTGCCAGGACTATAAAAATCAGGGGAGAACAGGACAAACAGGTCACCAAACCCTAAAACTGAAGAAAAGGACCACAGGAGATAAGTTACATGATCAGAACTCAGCCAACAGTCAAATATCTCATGGATACCAAGGTCAAGGCAAGCACAGACCTAGGACCAGATACAACACAGCCAGAGACAAAGGGCAGCAAGTACAAAGACTAAGTTGGGAAAGTGCCCACTTTGTCAAAAAAGACAAAAACAACGACAGCCTACCAGACATCAGTGTACATGCACTTTAGAAAGTCATGAGGATGAAACAAGGATTCAGGATTACATTTTGAGTCCTAATCCGATGCTAGATTGGCCAGTAAATAGCTGAGAAGCAATGATTGCTTTTCTTGTGTCTAAGGTTATTGCAATATTTGCCTCCCACAGTAACTGCAAACTATGAATTCTACTGGGTCAGTCATGATGGACTGAACAGAAGAAAAATTGAGATCCAAATATCAGATCCTGGAGTGACTGCATGAAGAGAGTTCAATTGTGTGGTGGTTCTTTGAGGGTAAAATGGAAATGTGAAAAGAATTGGGCAAAACATCCAGTGATTCTAAATGATGGCCCTGAACGCTCAGTGGAAACTGTGAGTTAACTGTGGTCAGATTATTCAAGATGTATGTATGGGTTAAACAAGATGCAAAATTAGCAGTGCATAGGCTGGCATAACGTGCATCAGAAATTCAGAGAGTCTAGCAAGAAATCTAAGTGGTCTTAGAATAAGAAGACTATTAGTATTGAGCATGTTATTATTTCATTTAGAGAAATGAACCTTATTTATATAAAATCAATGTTCAAGTTCTGTAGGTTTCACTTATCTAATCAACGTCTAGTCATTTTTCATTTATCTTCTCATGGGCGAGTTACATTTATAGAGTTATTTTCCAGTTTGTACATAGCGACCACAACAGCTTATTAAACTCTTCAAGTACTAGTCGAGGTGAATTCAAACATCATCAATAAGCTATTGAAATCCCTCAAGTTAGCAGATATAGAGTTCTTAATAGACACCTTTTAAATGTTCAAAAACATTTTAACATTTATGTAAATGCCACCACTTACCAAGTAATTGTCAAAGATATGATGTCAGATGCCTTCTTTATAGACCTGTTATTTTTCTTTTCTTAAGCTATTATTTCATATAAAATAAAGTGTCCAATCCCCTCTCATTCAATCAAAGCTATCAGTACCTTCTTCTCATATCAGTACTACCAGCATTCAGCTCAATGTTGTGATGGATGTAAAGACATAGAGCCTACAACCCTTGTCCTCAGGAATCTGGAACAAATATTGTACTCAGAGATGGGAGAGGATTCTAGGGTAGTGTTGTTGAATCAATATCTTCTGGAAAAGGAAATATTTCTCAAGACTAGCAGCACATTTAAAAGAAAAACCAAAAACGCAGCCTCAATAGTAGCAATTAATACTTAACAGAGTCAAAAAAAATTATGTTGACAAGAAAAGGAAGAACAAATATATAGAACTACAGATCTTTTATTGGGATGGCAGTATCTCAGATTGAGCGGTAAATGGGGATGAGAGCACAGGTGGGTAAAGCATAAGGTGCCTTTGGATGATTTCCTGGAACACGTAATAGAACACACGAGGTCCTTCAGTTTACCAAAGTATCATCAATGTGAGCTGAAGAGGTGATGAAACAAAAGACTTCATCATCCACTGTATTTATCATTCACAAAAACATTCATGAAATACAATTATAATTGCTATTTCCTCAGCTGTTTATTCCGTTCCTGCATTCCCCATTTGACCATATAAGAGCATATCTTATAAGATAAGAGCTTATCTTATTCAACATTCCTCACTCAAGGAACATAAATAAGGACTCGGGAACTATCTAGGAGATGTTTGTGGGATGAACTGAATGGGAGATAAATTTTGAGACTTGAATAGGACAATAAATAGATCCACATGAAATCTCCAAGTCCTCTGTGCCTGGGGACTGTGTCACAGGCAATGACATAGCTCACTGAGATCAAGGTCATGCACTTTAGGTAGATGCAAGGAGACCACATTGGTTTCAATCTTCTAGAAAACTTTGATTCTTTCCAGATCGCTCATGGCAAGAAGCACACAGGCATTTCCTAAGGTATCTTTGAGATGAACACTTTTGATGGCAAAGAGTCACCTCTGACATTCTGCCTCAAGACACAGTAGCAAAGCCATTTAACCAGCTGATTACAGAAGATGCTCAGCCCAGACTATTTTCTACTCTGTGTCAGATTTAGCTCTTCCATAGACCAGCATATCTAGGTCAATGAACACTTCCCTTCAACCTGTTTGAAGCATTTTCTAGTTCATTCTTGTTGGAGAATAACTGTATTCCTTCAATTTTAAATTAGTTTTCCCATTGTGTTTCAGCACTGAGTTTTTATGTAATGTTCTAGTAAGACCTTCAGACACCCAGCAGGGGGTTGTATTACACATAAAATCATTGCTAAACTGACATCAGCTTTGGACCCCTGCCATTTGTGTATAACTTCTCATTCTGCCCTTTGAATGAACTGTATATAAATAGACTCAAAATAAACTCATTATGGAGTTGGAAGTTGAACATATGTTGGAAATGTCACAGCATTCTTTGCAGCCAATGTAAGATTGCCTATAGATTACCATTTTTATTTTCAATAATAAAAGCTTTTCCTTTGAAGCTAACTTCTAAGGTTTAAAGCACAGCTTAACAAAGTTTTGTTTGATATAGAAACAGCTTTTTTAAAAAGTCTTATTTCCTGCCAGTGTGGTACCACTGAGAATTTTATGATAGTTAAAAGACAAAAATGTATGTCATAACCCTCTTAGCACAAATTGCTTTGGTAAAACTTCAGCACCAATCTTTAGCTTTATTTGTCCATATTCCAGAGTATCAACAATAACATTACTGAAACATTTTCTAAATATTTACGTAAAGATCATCTTCAATAAACACATTCCACAAAAAATGAATGGTGAATGATATTGAATTTTCAGGAAAAATGAGAAACTTAAGTGTCTGGAATAGAAACTTAGGCCTAAGACAATTTATGTTTCAAATTCAGACTACTGATTAATCTGTGACCTGCATACTAATTTTCAAAGATGCTTTAAAATTTGAAGAGATCACCCTTGTCAGAATTGTCTGTATTTTGTTTTAGTAGCAAACATCACCAAAATCTCAGTGGTATAATATAATAAAAGTTAATTTCTCATGCTATGCAGGTAACTTTGATGTTGTAGCATTTCCTTCTGAACACCAGATTTCTGGCTTCAGAAGAAAGAAAGTAAAGATGGAGACACTCTTAGTTAAGCTGCAATTTCTATCACTCCCAGTAGGGCTACCGGAGAGGACTGGTTACAGAGCACCATGCAATGCAGAGAGGCCAAGAAATGCAGTTTTCGTAGTGCAAATAGGTTAGGAGAACTGGTGACATAGGTGAACACTAATAATGACTACCTTCCAAAACCCATATAATTCAGACAGGGTTGACTTGCACTTTCCTCTCCCTGGGCTGGGTTGAATTATATACTCAAGTCAATGTCTACCAGGAAACTCAAAAGAGGATCATATGGAGAAATCAGGTTTTTGTTAAGGTGAGGTCATACTGAATTAGGATGAGCACTAAATCCCATAACTGATGTCCTTCTAAAAAGGTAATGTGAAAGGGCTGGGGAAGTGGCTCAGTGAAAAAGTGCTTGTCTAGCATGCACAAGGCCCTTGGTTCAATAACTACCACCCTTGCTCTAAAGGAAAAAAAAATGCCTCTCTATAAGAAGGTCATATGAAAGCCCAAAGAGGCACACAGGGAAAGCACCATTAGACGATGGACGCAGAGATTGAAATGATGCAGCCGTAAGCAAAGGAATGACCTGGATTCCAGCAACCACCGGCACCCAGGCTTGGAGCAGATTCTCCCTCAGAGCCTCCAGAAGGAACCGGCCTCGTCAGCCCCTAGATTTCAGGACTCTAACCTCCTGAACTGTGAGATGAATTTTAAGCCATCTACTTTGTGGTAGTTTGTTGTGACAGCCATGGGAAATTGATATAACTAACCTCTCCCCAGACAAATGCAGAAGCACTGTCACACCAGCCCCTCTTATGGGCTTGGCTTCATTTTAACAGCTTTGGATATTTATGTTGAAGGAACAGTCATAAAATATATAGCACTGCACTACTTAAACAGGACATCATCTCCTTTTGTTAATATTCTGTTGAAGTATTTGTTCTGGGACTCTGGAAATTTGTGAAGAATTTGAAGTCTCCAGGGAAGCTAACAACAATTAGAATGGAACTAATGATGTGTACATTTTATTGTATTTTTACTGCTTCACTAGAGATGAAGAAGTTAGACATATTGAGCTGGGGTTAGAAATTAGGGTTAAATACTTAAGAGTGTTGGAATTTCTTTGCCAAGGTCCCCATTTAGCAATTTCACAAACAGCTAACTGGTGTGCCAAAAAGTAGGTTGTAATAAAAACCAGGTCAATGGAAAGATAAAATGAAGTACTTAAATTATTTCTTCTTTTCAAGATATATTAGACATCCTCTAAGATGGTATCGTTCTTCTTATGAAGAATAACTTTATTCTCTATTCAAGTTGTGGTCTTTCAGCAACAGATAATATCATGCCATTTCCAAAATGTTTTCAGACTGGTTTTGCTTTCCTAGAAATGCTCCTGTAATGTCTGCAATGAAGCAGAAAAGAAAAACAAAACACTGAAATTTCTGTTACATCAATTTATTGACATTAATATTCAGGTTCACTTTGCAAATGCAACTACCTTTGAAGCATGCTTATTGTTCTTTACAGCATCTTATTTCAAGCTCCCTCTATCGATGTTAGTGTCTGAGGTTTTGTGGCATATCTAGTTACATGGAGGAAACATCACGAAGTGAACTTCTGCAACACTAAAATATACTGAGATATTATACCTGATGTGTCACCATTTACATGAGGTAAATCTGAGGGCCTAATTTATTACAATAATGTCCTATAATGGGTAAGGGTTTATGGACAGCCTCTACAATGGGGATTATAATCAAATATAATAGTTTAATAAATCCATAGAGAGGCATATATTCAATAACTAACACTACAGAACCTTGAAATTTGGCATTCCCGTGCTTATATCTCCACCAAGTCAAAATGGCTTTCCAAATAGTATAGTTGGTTTCAATATATCTAGACCTAGACTGAAATAGAATTAAAATGTTCCTTTCCATGATTACTGTTAAGAGAAACAAAAGAATTAAAATGAGTAGCCGACAAGGGAGACATGACCCCCAATCCCTCTGAGACATATAGTACTGACTTGTTTTGGAATACGCAGTCCGGAAGTAGTCCCAACTTTCTTAATGTAATGACTAGCTGACTTACATTTTTTCTGGTTTTGACAAAACTCAGCCTTTCTTCCACTTCTTCCAATCTTCCATTCAAGTGCAGGCTGGGTATCTTTCACTATCCTATAGAATTTAAAATTTTTATAACCATGTGTTAATGTTGTCTAGAGTGTTTTCTTTCTTAAAAAGATTTCATTTCTACATCATTCCTAAATATACTCCATTCAGTGTATATCGTGAGCACTCATCTCTGACTTTCACATAATGGGTTTGTACATTGTCTACTTGATCATATCTCAGTGTCTCATGTGACTACTAATAAGAAAGGTCATTGAGTTCAAGAATGATTAACAAGATAGATTCTGTGCCTCAAGCATTGTAGCACTGTTTTAAAAAATCTCATGTCCTGATGACAGTGATTGAAATGATAATGGTAAAAACCGACTTCTCTAGAGCATACATAGTGGATTTTACTGGAATATACGACAGGAATAAATGAAAATATGTTGGAGTGACTTCTATACCACCTTTACTGAAGGTATGAAAATGAAAATCATAAACATAGTACCTGCTTTTCTGCAGTTTAGAATCTCCAGAAAATTTAAAAACCCAAAGCAAAACAAACATTCCTATTTTTCATTCTTTGCAGATAGCTCTCTAAGCTATGCAATTTGTAGGTTAATCAAACCTACAGTAGGTTAATCAAATGTTTATTTCTTCCCTTTCCTCATCAGATCATCTCACTTTGAATCCATTTCCATACTCTTTTATCACATCATTTAGGTGCTCATGGGGATTCAGTAACTAATATCTGAAAGTCGGAGAAAATTAATATGCATCATACAGTTTAATTTCCAATCTATCTATACTATTCAATTTTTATTGCCTCTATGATACTTAAAAATAATAGACCACCTACAATTTAAATCATATTTCAACCTCTAGATGTAATTAAGAGAAAAGTAAGTACACAAGTTTATTTTCCCAGAACTCTGAGCACAACTAACAATTTTAGTTTAGCATTAACCAATGTAAAATAAAATGTGATATTATTAACATTTACTACTTCATACTCTGTGGCAATCCTATGTACCCAATCTATTATGCGCTACTATGGATGAAAAACCCTTATATGAAGGCTTTTTCAATGCAATAAAATTTAAATCCACACCATTAAACATTATATTTCATAGTGTTTCCTACATTTAATCTGTAATATGACAATTAAAGACCATAAAATAGTGATGTAAAATCTATAATGAAAAAAACTATTTCCCCTCTGAGATTTGACTAATATTACAACAATCTGCTTTCCTCCTACCATACATTTTAGATGAAGTGATGCATCTTGGTCCAGCATTGAAAACTGTCCTTTGAATTCTTACCAAAAATAGTAATTCAGTCTGAACCTAAAGACAAAACGTTTAGTCAAAGTATTGAAATAGATTCTAATATTCACATTAGTGGAGACTACTTTTGGTAGGTGATATAGTTCTGATATTCTTATTAGAAATCTGCAGTAAAAGGGTACAGCATCTGAGAATAGCTTAAAAGATATCACAGGGTATCATACTTCTAAAAATTATTCTTGAAGAAAATAAGAAATCTAATTTTAGTATTAGATAAGGAGTGAAAAAGGAACTAGTAATGTTTTTGCCAATGAAATCCAGACATGCATCCATTTTTTCCATCCCTATAGTAAGAAACTAAAAGGTAGAAAAGCAAAGATTGCTAGACATATTATAAATTACAAATCTATTTTATTATGTGATCATTAATTTTAATTCTTATTTTTCTATAATACTTTAATAAGTTTTCATATATATAAATTTTAATTTCTGAAAATATTGCTTAAATATTCTTTCTCAGGGGAATCAGTATATTTCCTTTTCAGTTGATATAAAGCATGAAGAGAAACTGTACCAACAAGAAAGCACAGAGGAATATAAAGCCTGCAGAATGCTAGGACTGTTTCAGCCACCTGGGACAAACTCTATCCCTTCCTGTGAGGGAGAGAAAATGAGAAATGGTTATAGTTCTTCCGCTGTCTGCCAAATAAATGCTGTTAGAACCTGGGGACAAGAATTCAAAAATAATAAGTATACATAGCAAGCAACAGTCTGCTCTTGGAATATCAACAATTAAAAATCCTAAGACTCCAAACATTAAGGAATAATAAAGGTGAATTTTAAGTATTATAATTTGATCAGTGCATGCTGTAGACTTGTGCTGAAATATCACATCACACTATACCTTGTTGATATGAACAATCAACATGTTAACAAAAAATAATAAAAGTAAATCCTAGGTGTTCTTTCTCCTATAGATTCAATGTCTTCACCTGCATGGGAAATTTGGAGAACACTCTATTTCACGAGGCATGTGTATAAATCACAACCATGGCACAGATGTTAAAGGTCTGTTGTGAAATGTTTCCATATAGAGTCTCACCTTTTTCTACATGAAGTTGAGTGCATCTCCCAAGGTTGTCTAGAACACTCATCATGAAAACTTTATCTTTCCTTGCTGAATCTTACTATCATGGCTACAAAGATGATTCAAGTTTGTTCAATCCACAGTGAACAATAGGTTTTTTTAAATTAATGTAGAAATAGATGCCCTTCAATATTAATAAAGATCTTTAATCTACTACTCAAAAAAGTAAGAGTATTGATATTTTTAAAACAGAGATTCTTATCTATATACACCATTTAATAAAATTTAAACAACCAAATAAACAAATTTTTAAAATAGCCAAATATAAGGGTGGGTAATTGGGGGGACTCTTGAGGGTAAATCTAATTTTCAGAATTTATATATATATTATATTATTTCATTAGAAGCTTGTTTGATTGTTCAACAAATAAATTTCTTAATAAAAAATAGCCAAATAATTGGCATTATTATTGTAAACTGACAATTTATAATTTATGTATATGTATAAAGTATAAATTTATGTAGTACAAAATGATGTTATATTTTTAATACAATGTGATAACGATACCAGACTACTAACATATCCATCACCTGCTTAGTATTCTTTGTAGTAAGATATGAAATTTACTCTTAGCAGTTCTGAAATGTACATACTGTGCATAACCATCCTGTGCAATAGAACTGTACAAAAGTAAATATTTCTCCTGTTTGAGATTTTTCACCCTTTGAGCCGCATCTCCTCATTTCACCCATGCCCCAGCCTTAGTCATCATTGTTCCATGCTCTGCTTCGCTGAGTTCAGTTGTTTGCAATTGCACAGAGGTGACAACGTGTCTTTATGTGACTGGCTTATTTCTTTTCACATATGTTCTCCAATTCAAGTGCTAGACTCAGACATAAAAAAGTAGTGCATACACTAACACACTGTTGGTGGAGCTGCAGACTGGTACAGCCCCTCTGGAAAGCAGTATGGAGAATCCTTAAAAAACTAGGGATGACTCCACCATACGACCCTGCTATTCCACTCCTGGGTATCTTTCCAGGGGACTTAGAATCAGCACATTACAGTGACACAGCAATATGGATGTTCATAGCAGCACAATTTACCATTGCTAGGCTATGGAAACAACCCCGGTGTCCCTCACAGGAAGAATGGATCCAAAAACTGTGGTACATTTATACCATGGAATATTACACAGCAATTAGAAACAATGACCTTGCAGCCTTCGAGGGTAAATGGATGGTTATGGAAGAGATCATGATGAGTAAAATCAGCTTAAC
>PVKS010044796.1:0-14110 GCA_004027875.1 Aplodontia rufa | reverse complement strand
GATGACTCCACCATACGACCCTGCTATTCCACTCCTGGGTATCTTTCCAGGGGACTTAGAATCAGCACATTACAGTGACACAGCAATATCGATGTTCATTGCAGCACAATTTACCATTGCTAGGCTATGGAAACAACCCCGGTGTCCCTCACAGGAAGAATGGATCCAAAAACTGTGGTACATTTATACCATGGAATATAACACAGCAATTAGAAACAATGACCTTGCAGCCTTCGAGGGTAAATGGATGGTTATGGAAGAGATCATGATGAATAAAATCAGCTTAACCCAGAGATCTAAGGGTCGATTGTCTCCACTCATAGGTGAGAAAGATGGTCTAGTAACATGAGTTAAATCCAGATAAGATGTAATGCTTTATAATCTAATACCTTTTTTTAGAGTTATAAAGGGAAAAGGAAGGGAGGGATAAGGGAGGGTAATTGGGGGGGGGGCACTCCTGGGGATAATTGCAATATCCAGAATATTTACACATTTTATACACATTTTATATTATTTGGTTAAAATCTTGTAAGGTTGTTAAAAATAAATAAATAAATAAATAAATAAATAAAAATTAAAGAAGAAAAAAAAAATAGCTACTTTGACAGTGCTCTTCTGTAGAAGAGGAATAAGGGCAAATAAATCTTCACTGTGGAGAAAGAAGCCAAGAGCCATACTCACCCAAGTTCACCCATGGAAATATGTGATCAGGGGAAAAGAAGTTACAACCACCTGAAACATTAAATATTGAGTTATTTGTAATTTCTATTAGAGAATTTGCTGTTATGACTGATGAATTCCCCAGTGTCAGAGGAATTCAATTAATTTTAGTTAAATTAATAAATTAGAGAAGTGTACATTAATTACAGACAAAGGGTAGTGAGAACCTCAGATAACATCAGGAATATTGAAATTTGCATTAGTAAGGAAGCTCTCAGCAGAGAAGTTGATGTGAAAGTGTGCTACCTAGATATTCCTCTGAGGAAGGAATTGCTGACCAGCTGTAAGGAAAGCTGTAAGCAGAAAGCATCCAGCCATTTCTTTTTTCAAGGCTAGCCTTTGCCACAGAGATATCCAGGTATGGTCTACATAAATGAGAAAAATGACTCTAAGAACCTGGCGAATGTAAGCCCACATAAGACTCCTCTGCTGGGCACTTATTGTTCTGGAGCATTTCATTAGATTGAGACATTGGCAGGTTTGGCCCATGTTCTGACATTTCTCTCTGTACAAGTACTCTTTTTCCTTCCCTTCAAGGTGTTGTTGCTTGATGATCATTTTATATATCTAATTCTCTGCATCTACTTCTAGAAAACCCAATTGGTGCTACGAGGGGTGTTCAAGGGAAAATGAAATATATGAATATAGATGTGGACAGTGAAATACTAAGAATTGTGCACTCAATTTTATAAAACACACTTTGTTCAACAGACAGACACTGGTAGAATAATTGTGGAGACTTCAACATATGATAGTTCATCCAGACAGAAAATCAACAAAGACACAACAAATTTAAATTATATTATAGAGCAAATGAACTTAACAGATGTCTATACAATATTTCATCCAACAATAGCTGAATACATTTTCTTTTCAGCTGCTCATAGAATTTTCATGCATTAGGCCCTAGAAATGTGTTCTAGCAAAATTAAAAAATTGAAATATTCTATTGTACTTTTCAGATCATAATGGAATGACATTAGAAATCAACAACAAGAAAATCTACAGATACTACACAAAAGCATGGATAAATCAATAAACTTTTGAACAATGAACGGGTCATTGAAGAAATCAATGAGGGACTTAAAAATCATTAGAATCCAAGGAAAATGAAAACACAACATTACAAAAACTCTGAAATACATCGAAGGTTTTAGAAGGTAAGTTTGTAGCTATGAGTACCTACGTTAAAAATCAGTGAGACCCTAAGTAAATAACCAAATGGTGAATCACAAGATCTTAGAAAAATAATAAGAAACCAATTTCAAATCTAGTAGAGGAAAAGAAATAATAAGGATCAGATTTGAAATTAATGAAATATAGACAAAATAACAATGTAAAAGGTCAATGGATTAAAGAATTGCTTCTTCAAAAGACGAACAAGATTAATAAACTTTACCTAACCAAGAGACCTAAATTAATAAAATTAGAGAAGAAAATGGGGTCTTTGCAAGAGACATAACTGAAATGTAGAGGATCATAGGGACTATTTGCAAAACTTACATTCTAATAAATTGGAAAGTCTAGAAGAAGTGGATAAATTAGACATACAGAATCTACTAAAACTGAACCAAGAGGATAAAAAAAAACCTAAACAGATCAAAAATAATGACATTTGAGCAGTGCTATAAAGCCTCCAAACAAAAGCTCAGAATAGGATGGTTTTCCAGTTAGATTTTACCAGATCTTTAAAGAACAAATGTCAATGTTCCTCTAATTATTCCATGAAATGGAAAGGGTGGGAACACTTCTAAACTCATTTTGCAGAGCTAGTATCACCCCAATACCAAAACCAGTTAATGAAACATAAAGGAAAAAAAATTATAGACCAGCACCGTTGATGAACAAAAATCCTTAATAAAATACAAAAATCCTTAATAAAAACTAGCAAATCAAAATAAACACATTAAAATGGTTCAACATTATAATTCAGGTTGGTTTCATTCCAGGGTTGCTCGGGTGGTCCAACATACATAAGTCATAAAATGTAATACACTCCATAAATAGAACTATGGACAAAAATCACATGAGTATCTCAATAGATGTAGAAAAGACCATCAACAAAATTCAGCACCCATTCATGATAAAAATACTGAAGGCATTATCGAAAAAGGAACATACTTCAACATAATAAAGTCTATAGATGATAAACTTAAATTCAACCACGTACTGAATGGAGAAAAACTCAAAACATCTCCTCAAAAAATCAGAAATAATGGGGTTGGAGATATAGCTCAGTGGCAGAGCACTTGCCTAAAATGCACAAGGCCCCGAGTTCGGTCCTCAGTCCCCTCTCCCAAAAAATCAGGAATAAGAAAAGAATGTCTACTCTCTAAACTTGTATTCAATGATACTTGAAATTTTAGCCAGAGCAATTAGACAAGAAAAAGAAATAAAGGGGATATAAACTGGAAAAGAATAATTGAAATTATTACTATTCCTAAAGTAGAAGACCCTAAGTATATTATGCTAGGTAGAAAATACTAAAGGTTCCACCAGGAGTCTTTTAAAGGAGACAAATCCATGAGTGGTATACAATAACAGCATACAAAACACTAAAAATTCATGATAATCCACAGACTAAACTGTGGAGGGTAAGACTAGCAACATGAAATACTAAGAGAGAATCCAAGCAAATACCAACATTTAAGGGACAAAAGAATGCACAATGTAAAACAGCATCCAGGAACATAGGAAATCTCTATTTAGCAACTTAAACAGCATGGTATCCTTGGAGTGAGCAGCGAAGGGATGAATAGAGTTTAATGATGGAACTGTTAACTGAGTAAACAAGAAACAGACAGAAAAACTAAGCTACACATACAAGAACATTGGATGAAATAAGAGATTGGTGTTACACTATGAATAAATATGTGACAAGAGGTAGGTAGAGAGAGGAGAAGAAAAATAACAGGCAGACATGTTAGGAAGCAGTAGAGATTAAAAACAGAGCAGGAGAGCAAGTGACATCAGAGAAAACTATAATGCTACCTGTGAGAATTCAGAAGCAAAATGTCAGTTCAGTAGAGAAAGTGCAACAATTTACAACTTAAGAAACCTTTAAGGAAACTGTACTATTGCATTCTAGGAAATATACCTAGGACACTTTTTCCTAAAAGAAAAAACAAAAACTATTGAGACTGGTAATCATCAAGCTATGAAAACCTTCATAGGCTACTCTTCCTACTGGTACAGTCACCAGGTTAAACAAAGAGATGATATTTTTTGTATAAAGTTCAAAGGGCACTGGAAAAGCATCTGCATGTAACCTATCAATGACTTAGAAGGAGCATCTGCTCTTTAATTTTGAAAAATTTGTTTTCTTTACCTTGTTTTTATCTCCTGTTTGCACAAAATTTTAGTTAGTTATTTTACACATAGATTAGTATACATCTCAAAATTTCAACATTTGGAGATCATTTTGACCTATCATTTTAAGCTGATCAAACAGCATGATTGTGGAAAACTTCAAAATTATTAGATTTTTAAATTAAACATAAGAATGTTTCTTTAACTAGGGGTAGAAACATATCACCAGATGTTGGTATTCATTTTACTATAGGATGAATAACAGGAATAGGGAGAAATACTTAAGTTCCTGAGAAGATTTGCTTCATTTTCATTCCGTACTTACAAAAGAATATAAAACAATATTTTCTTTAGAAAATGAGCTATTTGACTATTATTAAAATACCAAATCCTGGTAAGGATGAGGAGAAAAATGACTCTTATATACTGTTAAAGAGACTGTAAATTAGTAGAGTCATTATGAAGAATAGTATGGAGATTATTTTAAAAGTTAAAAACTACTATATGATCCAGCTATTCCACTACTTCATATATATCCAAAGCAAATGTAACCAGCATACTAAATACACACCTGCACTATTCAAAATAGCTCAGATATGAAATCAGCCTAGGTGCCCATCAATAGTTGAACAGAATAATACACACACACACACACACACACACATACACACACACACAAAATGGAATACTAGTCAGCTATAAATAAGAATAAAATCCTGTAATTTGCAGCAAAATGAATGTAATCAGTAGTTAAGGAAAATTAGCCACACATACAAAGACAAGTGTCACTTATATGTGAAAGATTAAATAAAGCTAATCTATAAATTCAATAGTGATTATCAGATATTTAAAAGGGTGTGGAGAAGAATGGACAAAAGGGGACATTGAATTTCAGAAGTGAATGCTGCATGCATGTGTGGAAATATCACATTGAATCTCATTAATATGTACAATAAATATGTTAATTGTAGATATTGTACTATTTTCAAAGATAAATTTGTGCTTTCCCACCATTGCCCTAATACAAGTGAAGTAGCTAATGTTTTGGGTAAATTCAAATGATGTCCCCTAAATTTCCAGTCCCCTCATTATTCAATCAAATTCTGATCTAGGTACTGTTATGAATAGAATTTGCAGATAGTATTGAAGTTCTTTATCAGCTAATTATAAAGTTGATAAATGAATTGGTATTATCTAGGTGGGCATAATATAATCCTATGAGGTCTCAGGAGCAGTTTGACAAATTATGAAGAAGAGGAGGCAACAGAATGAAGCGCAAAAGGTTTTTGAGGGTCCTGAAGTGTGAGAAGTACTCACCTCATTATTACTAGCTTGGAGATGAAGGAAGCACGAGCTAAGGAATTCAGGGAACCTCTATAAATTGAGAATGTCCCCCACTTACAGCTTGTAAGGAAATGTGGATCTCAGTCCTATAATCACAAGGAACTGAATTCTGCCAATGACCTGGATTAGTTTAGAAATGATGGTTGCCTACATCTTGCAAGTCCAGACTTGGATTTCAACCTTGTAAGACTAAATTGAGAACCCTCTGAGCCATACTGTGCCAGAATTTTTACCAATGAAAACTGTGATAATAAATAAGTGATGTGTTAAGCAGTTCAATTTGTGGTAAATCATTACCATAATGATAGAAAACTATTACAGCTAATATCCAATTAAATGACATCATAGTCTTCGCTCACAAACAAATCTTTCTGTCCCAATGTAGAGGGACTCTCTATCCTTTTAATTTAGATTTCAATCCCCAATTTGTCTAAACGTTTTGTGTGTCATCCATAAAAACATTTAAATTGGTAAGTGTTGCCTTTAACTTCATAATGTGCAGGAAAACACCTCCGGTGGTGTGCAAAATAATGTTACTGTCACTGATATTATTGGAATAGCAAGGTCCTATAAACTGAAAGCATCAAGTGGCAAATTATAACTACCACTTAAATGTACTCTTATATGAACAGAATATGCTTAATTATGCATTTATCAAGTACATCTGACCTAATTTTTAAAAAAATTTAGAAGATTCTAGAATAATTCAACTTAAATAGAACTAAAGAAAAATCATAACTTGCAAAAAATGGCAGAGTTTGGTAATGAGAGAAAACATTTATTTATCATTGAAGTGAAACTTTCATGTTAAGGGTCTGAACACCTAAAAACACTTGGCAACAGAGATGAAAACATTTTGCATGAACACATTGGCATAGAAGCATAGGAGCTTGGCAAAGATATGTGAAATATTTACATTCTGAATACCCTGAAATGTTCTGCAGATTCTAAATTCATTCTGAGATTTTCTATCTACTTTTAGTTCTTGCTTATCTTCTGAATCCCGATTTTGAATCCAGGTGGCTCCTGTTCCTGGTAATTTCTATAAGCCATGTTGCATAATTGTCCTAATGCCCATTGCGGGAGGAAAATGCTTGTGTTATTTATTAGCCATCTCAAAAGGGAAGAATAAAATATGTCAGACTCTATCTACTTGGAATGAATTGACAGTCTGCTCGTCCATACCATAATTAAAAATAGTTCACTTTGAGTTGATAGGCAAATAATTAACACAATTTAGTCTATGAATGTCATCATTTCACATATTTTCATATTCTTATTTTTTGTTCTAATATAACAACTTGCCTCAACTTCATCCTATCACTGACAGAAAAGCTGAGCCCAGCTGTTATTTTTCCAGCATACCTAACTCGTTAGCCTTAAATGAGCATTAGCTGTTCCAACAAGAGAGCCTAATGACGACACTAAAGTAGTTAGTAGTTTCAAGTAGTTAGAAAAGTATTTAAGGTGGTTCAAATTATCTGCCAGTTGAAGCACAGGACACTATCGTAACATAGTATATCCCATTTGGATATGATGTGATTTTTTTTAAATGAAGGGCAATGAGGGCATAATGAGAGCCGACAGTGGCACAATTCAAACGTTAAAGCACTTGATTTCTTAGGTGTGCATTAAATAAGAAACAATAACATGCTGCCAATTCACTAAATCATAAAGTTTTAAAAAATCCAAATTTTCAATTCTTGGCCCTATGGATGAATTGAAGGACATGGAAACAAAAGGAATAATGGTTAAGAACATGAATTAGTGGGGCAATTATATCTAGATTTGAATCTATATCTCACCATTCTTATGAGCTATATGATAATAGTCACATTACATAATGGTCTGTTTTCTAGTATTATCAATTATAAAAATACCTTCTTGGGAATATTGAGACTATTAATAGCAGTGTGATATACAATGCGTAAAGCACCATATTTAGTACTTAGGGTCGGGGAAATGGTATTTGTCTATACCATCATGGTTCATGTTTTTGTGACCTCAGTCAACTGTGGTATGACATGGAGCAAGTCATTTAGCCGCTGGGATGTTTTTTCTTTTGAATTTCTAAAAACTACACCCCAAATCTTCCTGTGCAGTTTAAGTGACATATGTCACAAATGTTGAATGACTGTTAGTTTCCTTCTCTTTCTTCACATGGCTTCCTTCATCAGGCTCATCACTAATGCTAACATGGTGGTTGCTGATACAGTTCGCCCCCTAGGTAATGCGTTTTCATTTTACATTAGAAATCTTAGGATGCAATTCTTAACCAAGCAATGGTGTCAGAAACTTTTGGTATGATGGAAGATTTCTTCAGATAGGTTTTAGGGGTTGTTCTATCAGGAATTTTTCCCTGTTGTTTTCAGAGATTCACCTCTGAAAATTTATGAAGTTTTTCCCAAGTATTATTGTGATTGGGTGTAGTCTTCTACACTGATCCAGCATCTCCTACTTTGCTAATACAGTTAAAATTCATGCAAATGAGACCCTTGAATCCAGGCCTTACAGTTGCTTGATCCCTTCAGTTCCTGTAACCTTGAATCTCCATTCCATATATACACCTAAGCTCATTTGGTTTAAAATTGACTACTTTCTTCCCAGACCTTTTCACCTGTGATTTTACTTTGCCCATTAATGTGGCTTTCTAGTTGCCTAAGCCTTGGAATCACCCCCATTTCCTTCATCACTTTCTTTCCTGCATCAAAGTCTGGACTTTATCAAGGTTTCATAAATACTAGATCTTAAATCTATCTTCTTTCTCTCACCTTTGCTACTGTCTTAAACTTTATTGTTTATGTTTCTTTAATTATCCACCTCAGTGTCTTTCAATCTGGATTAATTGCCTCAATTTTAAGATGCCAAGACCACCTATCCTCACATAATCAGAAGGTATAGCTGTGGAATTTAAGTCTTCAACAAATCCTGATCACCCTCAGTAAAAAGTCCAAAAACTACAGTATACACAAGCTTCATACCATAGCTCTGACTCTGCAACCTCCTTTCTATCTCACATGAATAATCTTTTTCTTCCTAGCATTTGTTTATCCAAAATATCTGTGTACTTACAGCATTAAGACATAATGTTTAGCTTCTCACTACAGTTTTAGTCCTTTAGGGCAAGAATTCCTCTCTATCATGACAGGCCCTATTTCCAGCTCTTTTCTCTTTTCCTCCTTTGCTATCTTTAGTATCCACAGTGTGACTTGAAAGTTTCCTGAAACATAAACAGTTTGTAGAATAAACAAAAGGATTATTATGCAAATATCTGAGAGTAAACAAGGTAGCACGCTAGGTTCTATGGTGTACAAGAATGATAGTACAACGGCCTTCTTCCGTTAGAAGTTTACTATTTTAGATTGGTAAGGAAAATACATAAATAATTATGTATGTATGAGAGTAATAAGTTGCAAAAGATAGGCATACATATAAATGGTCAACAACACAAGAATAACAGAAATATTGCTTACTGTCTTTTCCTGAAAGATAAAAAGATAAAAGAGCAGAAAAAATTGAGATGGAGATAATACTTGAGTTGAGTCTGCAATGATAAATAGACTTTGATATGTAAAACAGGAGCAGAGTTTTCTTCTTTGTCTCTGCCTCTCCCCAGGTTCTCCTACTGGAGGGGGTCTGTTGGACAACAGTGAGCACTCCACTGGGTAATTGAATTATTGAACTTATAAACAAAAAAAAAATTAAATGTAAGGCAGATTGGTTTCAGATTGTGGATTCCATTAAATGTTATGTTAAGGATTGTGAACACTTTTAGGTAGGCAGTTAAAATAGCTTCATGCCTCATTCTGACAAGCACGTCAGTTTCTTTGAAGGAATTAATGAAATGACATGGTATAAAAATGAACATTTTCACACTAATCGATAGCCTAGAGTTCTATAATAAACATTTTGTCACTTGAAATTAATCTTACTGCTTATATCTGACAGATAGGGGCTATTTCAGGTATCTCTTCCAACACAGATTTTTGTGGACCTTTTCTCAGTTAAATGAGAAGAATGCTAGAGGATACTATTCTAGAAAAAAAATTATTCTTTTTTAATTTCATACACACTTTATTCCAAATACATTAACATCAAAAATACCATCCAAACTTTGGGATTTTAAGTGTATAAATGCTTGTGTCAGAAAGCAGAAAGCTATTTGTGTTTTTCAGTTCTAATCTTTCCATTCTATTCCCCCTAACTAGATGAATTCACCTATCTTCTTAAATAATACTGATGTCTCCCAGACCTAAATATAATTCTTCTTCAGCATGTCAGCTACATGTCATTGATGAACTTGTAGTGATTAAAATTTAATGTGTATTCTGTCATTTTATTCATGTCTTTTTTCTCTTTAATCAGTTGGCTACATTTTGACATTGAGTAGGTGAATAAGAAGCAGCATTGTTAATATTTCCTAGTTCATCAAGAATTCTAAGTGCACAATGAATTCCAGCTTGTAAGTCTAATAAGAAATACAAAAAGGGACTAACTGCTGGAAAGGATGCAGGGGAAAGTCTTTTAAATGCATGTTCTGCCAGTTCCCATAAAATTGAGACAAAATTCCAGCAAGTTCCAAATAGTTTAATAAGGATAAATAATAATTAATTTCACATATACAACAAACTGGCAATTTTCTATCAATTGATCACATTATTTAACACTCTCATTAATTCTGAGATGGGTAGCATTTTATATAAAAGCAACTAAGACAATGATTGTTGAGTGATTTTTCCCAAAAATGACTATGTATGGCACTTGCTTCTGATCTCACTTGCCTTTTTATCCTCAAATTTGAACCAGGTTATAGAAGGCTACAAGTATGCTTTCTGAAAGCAGATAATTTTCAACAGATTGTCATGCTTCCTACAAGGCAAAGCTACCAAAACAAAGAGCATTGCAAACTGTAGCTTTAGCCATGAAGTGGAATGAACTCCAAATGCTATCCTCTTGAAAAAAGATTAGTGCTACCATATCTGCCTGGTGAACTAAATATAGAAACTTTAATGACAAAACTATATAAAATATGACCAGTAGGGGGAAAAAAAACAAGAAGTAGGCTTAGTAAGAGGATTGACAACAACCTTTAATACAACCACACCATGCTGAAAGGAACTGAGTCTGAACTTCCAAACTACTCTGCAACCGGAAACTGGCATCTCTTCTTGTCAGCACTCACTTGTTTCAGCTCTGTTTTCCCCTACATAGCACTTTAGGCAGATATACAAGTTTCAGCACAGGAGGGAGCTAAACCAATTTCTTATGATTATACCTTATGATGGGTTTCTGGATTACAAACCACTTGCTACTCAAGATTTGGGTGCTAAGATGCAGGAAAAGATAGCACTGAAAGAATTATTATGTAGGGTAATCTAGTATTGGTTTTTGTTTTGGAATCCAAAAAAAATTTCCTCTTTCAGTCCAATTAGGAATATGGATAATAATTGCAGGAAGTAAATCTAAATTGATAGACAGTAAAGATATCTTAGTATTTGTTAGTTATTTATCTGGAAACAAGCACCACACAATCAGATATGAAGTTGAATGTCCCGTAACAGGCTGTAATTCACTAATGCCAAAAGATTTTTGTTATAAAAAGACATTTTAATAATCTCCAAGAGTGTCCTTGTAATTTTAAATATAGTGATGCTTAAAGTTACATTTATTCTCTGAAAAGGAAATCAGTATAAATCAGAGGAGTTCAAAAAACACAAATTCAAACACTAAGCAAGATTTCATGTCACTGTTATTTCATTTTAAGCTCATTTTTTCCTCTTTAAACATATCATCATTCACATAAATTAGATCTCTGATGAACCTGCATCACTACCAAGTTCAAAATCTCTAAGCATTGTAAGAGTTCCTCCTGTGAAGTTCATCACTCAATGAAATACTTACATATTTAATTATCTTGTGATGGATTTAATTAAACCTTGCTGAACAACTGAAGTATCTTATTTTTTTTTTGCCTTTTCAGTAACACTGATGGAAATCATTCAAATATATAACTCCCAGTAAAGTCCTATAAAGACTTTACATATATTCAAGTTAAACTGGCTTTAGTAATGTGATTTATTGACTGCATTACATCCAAATTCTAAAACTTCTTTCAAAATCACCAGTGTTAAAGTTATGCAATTAGATAGGATTCCTTAATATGGTTATGCCATGCATACATTTAACTTTGCATTGTCTTAAAGAAAGATATTTTACTAAATTAAATTTAATTTTGAAAAATGAGCAAAGCAAGAATATAACTTAATTACATTTCTCAATTTTTAAACCATGCATTCTTTTTTACTTCTAATAGATACCATCACTATAATAACAGATTGTATCAACAAATATTTGATTTTATCTTATATTCTTTAAAAATCACTAAATCTGCAAGCCTATTAAAGTCATAAGGTTCTGATGGGCATCTTGGAACCATCTTTAATATTCTAAATCTTAGATGAGTAATGATACATCATCTTGTGTATGGTTTGAAACATTCATCTTTCCAGTGGGAAAAAAAGCAAAGAAGAGCAGGTATTGATAAAGACTGGTGGGATCTGGAGATGACCAAGCCCAGAGTCTGTCCTTGACATGACTTTGAAACTCCATGCCCCAATGATTGTTTCAGAAAGCAGGAGTAGGGTAATATAGAAACTAACACTATAGTTCCCCCTTACCCATAGATGGCTTCATTTTCCGTAATTTCAGGTTCCCACAGTCAACTGTGGTCCCAAAACAGTAGGTGGAAAAATACAAAAATAAAAAAGTCATAGGTTTTAAATAACTCTTATTGCATGGGATTCTTAAAATCGTGATACCTATTCAATAAGAGAATCATCCCTGGAATTTTGAATTTTGATCCTTTTCCATGCTAGGGGTGAGCAGTACAATACTCTCTCACAATGTTAGGAAGCAACAGGAGCTACAGTTCCATTAGCCAGGTAATCTGGGCCGACAGCTGACACTCTTCAGTGTGCTGGGCTGCTAAACTGTGTTTGATGGGTCAAAGGATGAGAAATTAATTTCCAACTTACAGTATTTAAACCTTGTTGAGACTTAGTCCATGATAAGTTGAAGAGCATCTGTGTAGAAAAAGTATATAATGTATACAGATTTCAGAATTTTTTGTGGTTTCAAGCACCCACTGGGGATCCTGGAACCTTTCCCCTGTGGAAAAAAAAATGGGAAACTACTTCTATAAAAGCTCAGGCAAACATTTGATTTGTAATTGATTCTTTTTAAAAACATTTTTATTTGCTAGAATCAAAAAACTTTTGGCAGATCATTTCTATTCATTCCTCTTTGTATGACTTTAGAATTAAATTCTTGACTTCTCTGTTTCTGTATTATAGTATATAGGAATTACAAGGAATCTTTGAGCTCAAAGATGTTTTGGGGGGCACAATTCAGGAGGCTGAACATTCCTAAACTCTTTAGCACAGTGTATTTTATCACTGAATCTTAGTGCCAATGGTTGCTATGTATAGTAACAACCACTATGTACCTTTCAAGTGTCAACACTAAATAAACTTTCTGTGTGCAGCTTGTTTCAATAGTGGAACCTCACTAATCCTAGCAATACATCTCAATGTAGGTATTACATTACAATGTAGGTATTACATTACCCTCACTTTACAGATGATGAAACCAAACCTCAAAAAGAATAAATAATTTTCCCAGATCAGCGTAGCACACATCAGCAGGACCCCATTTCCTACTTTTTTCCAGTGTACATTAGCAGTTCTCCAACATGGAGAGAACTAAAAAAGAAATTGATTTCATCATTCTCATTAAATGTTTAAGAAAGAGATATTTGAAATAATAACCAACAAAGCCTGGTGTCCGGTCCCGTCAAATGGTGGCCCGTATGGGGAAAGACTGGCCTAGAGCCGGGGAAAGACTGGCCTAGAGCCGGAGAAGGACTGGCCTAGAGCTGGGGAAGTACTAGCCTAGAGCTGGGGTAGGATCTCCTGCGAGGAGAGGAAGTACTGGCTTAGAGCCGGGGTAGGAACCTCGAGGTTAGGATCTCCTGCGAGGAGAGGAAGTATTGGCTTCGAGCCGGGGAAGGACGTCCTATGTTTTGTTGAAGAATTTGTTCTGTGTGTCTGTGTATGCTTATTGTTGGTGTGGGGTTTTTTAGTATTGTTGTAGTTGCAATTTTGTTAGGGATTAGAATTCACCATGGGCTTGGAAATGTCACGAATGAGAATGGAACAACAGCTTATGGAACTATTGAAAAGAAATGGTATGACTTTAAAAACGGCCACGGCCCGGGCATTCCTTAAGATAATGGAGGAATGTTGCCCTTGGTTTCTAGAGGAAGGGCTAGCTGCCCCAGAGTCATCCTGTTGTTGTTTGTATAGGTCTTTCAAGAAAGGTTGCTATTTTACGTAGAGGTTTTTGAGTTGTTTGGTAGCTTTCTAGAGAGAAAAAAGAAAACCTGCCGGTCCTGCTTCGGCGTAATTAGAGAGACTTTGACATCTTAGCTGCAGCTGCTACAGCCCTGACGATGACTGTGCTGTTGGCAGATATTGAACAACTTGTCCTGGTCAGCTGCAAAGACTTTCACAAATCAGGATCAACACCTGCACATTGGACTATTGACCTAACCAACGAGTTTATCTACTGCAAGAACAAATGGACATTTTGGTGGACTTTGGGTCTAACAAATGGACATTTTGACGGACATTGGGTCTATGTGTATCTGCAACCTGCCTGGACTGAGTTTTGGCTACCT
>PVKS010044795.1:0-14149 GCA_004027875.1 Aplodontia rufa | reverse complement strand
CAGAATATATCAAGAACTCTTCTGACCCCAACTAAAATGACAGAGCAGCTCAGCTGCTGTGGAAAACAGAGAGGCAGCTCCACAGTCACCCAGCTTCCACGGGATCCAGCAGTGCCACATCAGTGCACACCATGAAGCTGAAAACCGGAAATCCAAACCAATGTGTGTGTGTTCACACATGCACAGTTGATGGTGACACAAGGTGTGCACGTTTACACATGTACAGCTGACACTGTGAGACACGCACATCCCTGTTTGCACTGCTGATGCTGACACAAGGCATGCACGTTCACACAGGAACAGCTTTGTAAAGGCCTGGAACAACACACACTGCTACGGTTTGGACACAGGGTGTTCACCAAAAGCTAGTATGTGAAACAATGCAAGAATGCTCAGAGGTGAAAAGACTAGATTATGAGAGCTATGCCTAATCAGCAGACTGATCCACTGATATGGATTATCTGTGTGGTTAACTGCAGGCAGGTGGTGTGTGGCTGGAGGAGGTGATCACTTTGGCTGTGTCTTTGGGGTCTATATTTTGTCCTTGGTGAGCAGAGCTCTCTGCTTCCTGGTTGTCATGTTCTGCGTTGTCTTCCTTTTCCACACCCTTTTGCCATGATGTTCTGTCTCACCTTGTCCCAGAGCCATGCACTGATCCTCTAAAACCATGAGCCAAAATCAACTTTTCCTCCTCTGTGTTTTCCCTATCAAGTCTTTTGGTTACAACAAGAAAGTTGACTTAAGACGTACACCAAGTTGTTAGAGCTGGGCAGCAGGAACAATTGAAAGGAGATTCATTCTGTACTGCCTTAGTTTTTTTTTTTTAATAAGCATGTATCACTTTTTTAAATAAAAAATAAAGAAAATGCCAAGTGTGGATGGCACACACCTATAATCCGAGCAACTTGGGACGCTGAGGCAAGAGGATCACAACTTCAAAGCCAGCCTCAGCAACTCAGCAAGGTCCTAATTAACTTAGTAAGACTCTGTCTCAAAATAAAAAATAAAAGGGACAGGGGATGTGGCTTGGTGGTTAGGCACTTCTGGGTTCTATTCCTGGTACCAAAAAAAAAAAAAAAGGAAAAATAATTTCATGCTATTGTTATTCTGTTGTCAACTCATAAAATACCACTTTTCCATATCACCTCCACCCCATGAATTGCCAAAAGAAGAGACTGTCAGTGGTACAACTCACCCAGAAGTCCTCCCCAGGGCAGGATCTTTGGCAGACTGTGCAGGTGGCTGAGGCAAAGGTCCCATGGGCTTCAACCAGCTTTGAGGGTGGGATGCCGGACACTGAAATCCAACCAGAGCAAGCATTGCAGGCTTGGGGCAGGCACCAGTCCCGAGTCCCGAAGCATGACTTGAATGTGCAGCCTCCCAGGAGGGATCTTTGCCCTCAGGAAACCCTGATGTCCCTGCCTGTACTGCCGAGAGATGATTTTCCACCAACCAGAGTAAGGCTCCCAGCTGGAGGCAAACCACATTAAAACAAAGTCTTTAAAAGTCAGTGTAAAGGGCTGGGGTGTGGCTCAGTGGTAGCATACTTGGTTAGCATGCACAAGGCCCCAGGTTCCATCCCCAGTACCAAAATCAAAACAAACTCAGTACAAAAATCCACTTGAGCTGGGTGCAGTGGCACACAACCATAATCGCAGCAATTCAGGAGGCTGAGGCAGGAAGACCTCAAGTTCAAGGCCAGTCTCAGCAAATTAGCAAGAATCTATCTCAAAGTAAAAAATAAGAAGGGCCAAGGATATAGTTCAGTGGTAGAGCGCCTTTGATATTCTATAAAATAAAAAGATATATATTTCTAATATCTAGCAATACATGTCCTGTTCTACAGATACAAGCAAAAATGAGGATATAAAAACATACATTCCTAAAAATTTGCTTGGTCGGAAAAAGAGACAAAATGTAACTTCTCATGAAAGCTGTCTGTTCATGCTGTCTGGTTCTGAAAGGCTGCATGGGTAGATAGGGTCCAACCTTCAGGTAGCTTCCCACATCCCAGTCATCCTAACTGCAGTGCTGAAACCCATGGCCAGGTGGCTCCCACTTTCCCTCAAGGCCAGCCCTATTGACCCTCAGGAGAAGAAACAGCCTCCACACATAGTCCCTGCTGCCTCTGTGGGTCCAAGCCAGAGCTTCCATCTCACATGAAACAGCTCCTGAGCAAGGTGACAGCTCTGCTGGGATCACAACACTTGGCTGCTGGCTCACTGCCTGCCCAGCACCTATCCGCGCCACCACACCTGACCGATGCCCCACCAGAGGCTTCTCAGCGATGCATGGCCTGGCCCCTCTGAACCGCTGCTGTGGCTACTGTCAGACTGCCTCAGACAGCATTTAGGAAGTAAGTGATGAGTACCTGCTGTTTTTAAAAGTCTATTCTTACAGATACCCATTGATTTATTCATAGATTGCTTCAAGATTAAATCCATGACATGAGGGATTCATGTGAAAGTAATCTGGACGTGAGGAAGAAGGAGGGGAAGTAGACAAACAAGGACTGGGGCAGGTGTCAGATATGGAAACTGAGGGAGAGGATAGAGGATTTCTTACACTTTTCTCTTTATTTTCATATGTTCTCTGTATTTCTTTTCATTTCTTTTTTTAAAGAAAGAGAATCAATTTTATTTATTTTTTTCATCTGATTTTTGTTTTTCCAACACTCAGGTGTATATGTGGTGCCAGGGTTTGATGCCAGGCAAGCACTTTGACCACTGAGCCACCACTCCAGCCCCAGATCTCTGGTTTTGTTTTGTTTTGTTTCTAAGAAGAGCATGACAGTGAGAGCGAAAAAGAGAATCCATTTTATTTAGTTTTCCATCTGGCCTTTGTCTCTCCGACACTTAGTTGTATATGTGGTGCTGGGGTTCAAACCTGTGTTCTTGCGCATGCCAACCAAGCACCATAACCACTGAGCCACCACTCCAGTCCCCCACCTCCTATATTTTTTTTTTCTCTCCAGAGAAAGAGAGACAGTGAAAGAGAGAGCGAGAGAGAGAGAAAATCAAATTCGACTTATTTGTTTCTCCAACATCCTGTTGTGTATGTGGCACTGGGGCCCGAACCTGTGTACTTGCACATGCCACGCAAGCACCAGAACCACTGAGCCACCACTCCAGCCCCACCCCCTATATTTCTTAAAAGACCAAAAAAAAAAAAAAAAAAAAGAAAAAAGGCTAGATTGGTGGCTCAGCAGTTGGAGTGCTTGCCTGGCATGTGCAAGGACACAAGTTTGAACCCCAGCACCACATACACAAATAAGTGACGGAGAAACAAAGGCTAAATAGAAAAAGAAATAGATTCTTCTCTCTCTCTCTCTCCAAAAACAAAATAAAATTAAAAAAAAAAAAAAAAAAAAACAGACCACCACACCAGCTTAACAAAATGTCAACTTTAGTTCTGCCCAAACCTTCCAGTTCAGCAGGGAGACAGGCCCACAGGGCAGTCCAAGGTCCCAATCATGGTCTAGTTGTCTCCAAACAGCACCAAGGATGAGGGGTGAGCACCAGGCCCAAGCCCCACCTTCCCCACCTGGAAACAGGCACAGATGTGGGGAGGAAACAGAAGGCTCACCTCTCTCAAGCCCGTCAATATTCTGGGTGTACAGCCGTAGAAGCAGCCCCTTGTCATGGAGCAAGCGGAGAAAGTAGTGAGTGACATTGGGCCTATAGTTCCCAGGGTACAGCTCCTTGGCCAAAGTGAAAAAGGGCTTGGGGTTATGAAAGAAAAATTCCAGTTCAAAAATGGCCTCAGGGTATGGGATGTTGTACTGCTGGAGGTTGCTGTAGAGGCCGCTCCCTGGAGATCTGCAGAGTGAGAAGCAAGAGGTTCTGAGCCCATCAGGAGAGACAGAGGAGGCACGCAGGCTCAGGGGAGGCATGTTGGCTCAGGGGCCACAGTGGTACCTGAAGTCTGGAATGCCGCTGGGTGTGCTAATGCCAGCCCCCACCATGACCACCACCTTCTGGCAGACTCGGGTCCGAATCAGCAGAGCTATGTCCTGCAGGGAAAGCTTCTCCTTCTCATTGTTGCCTCCACTTCCGAAGATGCCTGACACACCCACAGAAAGAGAGATGGCCCTTCTTCCACCTGCAACACTGACAACAAAAGTAGAATAGCAAGGCAGCAGGTGGCAACCACCTTCACGATAGCAAGAACGAGTACGCTCTACCCTTCCCACCATCACAAAGGCCAAACACTTCACTCCAGTCCCCTCTCATGGAGGAACACCAGCTATAATAGAAAGCAGTCGCAAATCAGAACTCAAGACCTTCAGGAGAAATCACTGACAGTTAATGGGTGCTGTGATCAGGGAAGTATCACTTGGCAGTCCATCAGCAATGCTGAGAACAGGGTTCTCACAGAAGGCTAAAGCCAATGACAAAAGCATCCCTTAGTGAAGGCTCTGGGCACAAGCTCAGCAGAGTTCCACACCTTAGGTACACGAGACATGATGAATATACAGTAACATCTAAAGAGAATTAGAATTCTCAGACTTTGCACCAAATACTGTTGGGATGAAAGCTGGTCTCTAAAGACTACTCCAGCAAGAATCATCCATGCCCTAAAAGACAGGGGTTCAAATTGCTGCAAAGTTCATCTTTAATGTCTGCAGCAGACAGGGCAGCTCATATTAGTAGCTAAAGTTACACCATCAGGCCAGACGGAAGGGGTACTGCAGCTCAGGGCTCTCCCGGCAAAGCTGTGGATGGTTCTCAAGTCACCTTTATTAGTCAAGAGCCAAGATTGGGAGTAACAAAGCCCAGGATGAACAAGTCACATGCTTCAATGAGGCCTTAGGACTTTGAGCCTGCAGCTGCACCTGAGGGGCGGGATGTCCTCCAGCTGCAGAAACCCTGGAGGACTCCAGGGCCAAAGATCTTGGCCCCTAGTACCCTCTGGGTCTCTAACCAAGCAAAACTGCTGGAATCCAGGCATGACACTTTTCTCACACCCTCAAGTGCTGGTAGACACTAGATCCCTCTTCCAGTGGGACCTCCTTGACAGCATCTGTCTGCAGTGAGGAGACCCTGCCACTCCGATGGGGAGATTCAACAAGCCTTTGCGGACATAAAGCAGGTTACTAAAAGTGTGTTTCCCTCATTTATCACACTGGCAAGAAGCACAGATGCCAAAGCAAATCTTCAGACACAATAAGGACAATTCGGCACCATCCTCCAGGAGGATCCAATGGTGCCTGCTCTCCTACTCCTTACACAACCAACACTGCAAACTCTCTCCACATAGTCTACCTTATGTCCTGCTGCTGTGGTCTCCACGAGGCTCTGTTTCCTATATCCTCGGCTCTAATACACAGCCTAGGAGGAATAAGACTAGGCCACAATGCTCGCTGCCCCACAAATATCTGAAGTCAAATTGCTAGGAAAATAAGTTTTATTCAAAGCCAGCTCTGAAGGAAGATGGGAAGAAACTTTATTATTTCATCAAAAGTTCCATCTCCCAAAAGCTCTGGGAAGAGGAAATAGGAAAAAGGAGGAAGGATGCATTAAGAGGAGACAGTCCTTGGAGGAGCCTCTTTATCACAACAAAAGGAGCTAGAACTTCCTGGGGTTGGCATCTGCATTTTCCTCATTTAGGTACTGGTGCCACCAAATCCATTCAGTTCCATCCACAGGATCCTAACATCTCAGTACAGCATAACCTATCCAAGTGACAGTTTTAACACAGGTCTGTTTTTCAGGCAGCCCTCCCCACCCAGCACGATTGGCCAGAAAGGCTTTCCTTTGAAGACCCAGGCATCCAGGTGAAGGCCAGGATCAAAGCCACCTCCTTGATGAATCCCAGAGGAAGCACTGGCCCTCACCTGGGAGGCCACAGGGTTGGCTCACTGTTCCTGCTGAGGGTTTGTCATCCCTTCCATCTGGGCAGCTACAGCATGTCAGTGACAGTGATTGTCACTCAGGGATGCATCTGCTGCCTAGAGGGGCAACCCATGTGCATCCTTTTGTGTGGCCAACTCTCCTACCATACAACAAATTCATCTCTAAAAGATGTGTCCCATGACAAAAGCAATTGCACCATACAGAGCTGAGGGCATGAAAAGGGGAGTCAAGTCTCTGAAACACCTTGAGCCTCAGCTCCAGAGGTGATTCACAATCTTTTGTTGTTGTTCCATCACAGAATTGTGTCCCCAGCCCCAACTCACACAGCCTTTGTTCAGAAAAATCTACAGCTGTGATCCACCCTCAAGGACAGGGCATCTGTGGCAGAGGGAAAGTGCTTCCCCTCCACCCACCATGCACAGAAGGCCAAGGTTCTCAAGAAGGCTCTGCTGCCTCTACAGTGTGCACAAAAACACCTAGCCAGGCACCTACTCTAAGCCCAAGTCCACAAAACTTCCACAGGGCTTTCTAAAGAATGAGTCCAATGTTCAATGGCTCCTGAACTAAATGCTCCACATCTATTTGATCAGTCTTCACCCCAACAACACTTTCTGAGTTCTGCCTAAGTGCAAACTGTTAAGAGAAATACAACAGGAACAAGAGGAAAGTCACTACCAAGGTTGACGGCCTACCATACACAAGGTGCAACACAGGGTGCTTACAGGCATTTCTCACTCATCTGTGTAAGTAAAACACCTTTAAGTCACTAAAGAACACATAGGGGGCTGGAGCGGTGGCTCAGTGGTTCTGGCACTTGCCTGGCATACCCAAGGACCCAAGTTCAAATCCCAGCACCACGTATACAACGAAGTCTAGGAACAATGAAAGCAACATGGAAAGACTAAATAAAATTGATTCTGTTTCTCTCTTAAAAAAAAAAAAAAAAAAAAAAAAAAAAAAGAACACATGAGCGATTTACCAAATATCCAGAACGCACTTAAGGTGTATGACTTAACACACGCTGCATGGTGTCAAAGTTCCTGGAAGAAAGGGGACCCTGAGGCAGGCACACTGTGCAAAGGGACACAAAGGATGAATTCACATGAGCTCCCAAATCTAAAACGTATTGGGGCAGGTCTGTGCAAACAGGCTGCTTCTCACAGGCAACCCTACAGCTTCGGTTTGAACCAGAGGCAGCCAGGGTTTGTCTGATCCCACCCTGTCGTGCAGATGATCTCTGGAATCAGAACTGGCTCTATGGAAGCAAGTTCTGCACCCAGCACTGAGAACAGGACTCAATAACGGTATCCTTGATGAAAGTGTAAGCTTACTATTATCTATTTAAACATTCATCCATCATAGGGTATCTAAGTTTGTGTTCTAACTACCATGCACCTTAAGATTTTTCCACATGTATGCTCAGTTCCTAAGTACCTGCGGGCTCACCTAGCCTGTGCAAGGTCCTGGGATGGACTGGGGCTGGGATTCCAAAAAGTGCAGTTACTGGGTGTGACCACCTGCTGGTGGCAGTTTTAACTGCACGACCTTTATGGAGGGCGATTAAATGTTTGCACCTTTAGATCCAAAGTCCCAATACTAGGAATCTATCCAAAAAACCAGGTACAGATAAAGTTATCAGGCACAGCGCCATTGGTAGTAGCAGAGATCAGACACACTTCAACTTGAGGACAGTGAAACAAGCTATGAAACGCCCACACTGCGGACCTCCAAGACGCGTCACGGCCGATCTGCAAAAGCAGCCCAGGGACAACCGGCCCAGAACTGCAGAGGACTCTGCGAACTGCGGGAGGGCCGAGAGCGCGACCCCGGGAGCCCAGGAGGCGCACCTGCCGGGCTCTCGCTGGCGCGGCTCCGCAGCCGTGCGCGCACAGACGCTGTCCGCCCCTGCACACGCCGGGCGCCAGCCGCGGAATTGCGGGGCCCGCGGCGGGCCGGACCGCTCACCTCCCGGGCCCCACAGTCTGAGCGCGGACAGCGACCGCCGGCCCCACAGCGCCATGATGCCCGGGCACGCGCGGACGTCCGAAGGTCATGCGCCCGCGCGCCGCCGCCCGTCGTCACTCGGAGCTCCTGCCCCGCCCCCGCGCTCCTGCCCCGCCCCGTGCGTCGTCCCCGAGCGCTCCTGCCCCGCCCCGCACTCTCGGGGGAACGTAGGTTAGGCTCGGTCCCCTTGCCCAAAGGCCAATCCCGGAAGCTGCATTTCTCCACCGCGCGCCTCCGCCTTCGTTCTGCCGTGATGGAGATGGTGGCTAATACTGTCTGAACTCCTGCTACGGCCGGCATTACGTTACGCCCATTCCTCGCAAGACAAAGCTGTAACCATCCCCTTTGAAGGGGACCTGCGGCGGCTCAAGGCCGAGGCCACACGGCAGGACGATGGCCGCTTGACCGCAGGCGCCCGTTCTTTCTGACGCCTCGAGAGCACGAGCAAACCCGGGAGACAATCTTGCCTAAAGAGCGGGGGTGGGGGCAGTTACCGTGACAACCGCCGGCCGCCGGCTACAGCGCTCCCTGCATGCTCCGCGCCCCGCAGGCCGGAAGTGAGTGAGCACTTCCGGCCGCCATCCCCGCGGCGCTGACATCTCTCTGGCAACTAGGTCCCGGGTTCTCGCTGCCGTCATGAAGGACGTACCTGGCTTCTTACAGCAGAGCCAGAGCTCCGGGCCCGGGCAGGCAGCCGTGTGGCACCGTCTGGAGGAGCTCTACACGAAAAAGTGAGCGCCGAACCCAGGGGCCGGGCCGGGCGAGACGGAAGGGCTGGCGGAGCAGGGGCGGGACCTCGACGGACTGGGGGCGCCCGGACCCGAGTCGGGGAGGCCTGAGGGGGTCGGGACGTGTGGATGGAGTGGACGGCCTGGGCCGGTCAGTAACCCTGAGGGCGAGAGCCTCGGGCGAAGAGGGGCGACGGTCCCCGCGATTGGAGCGGAGCTGCAGCCAGGCGTTGACGGTCCCGGGCTCCCCGCTTTCCTGCTCTCCGGCGCTGTGGCTGTGGCTGAGGCTTCTAACTCCGCTCTCTTCTGGTCTTACTCGGGCTCAGAGTTGGCCTGGGCCGGACTGCTCTCCCCCTGGGGACAAAGGTCCTGGGGACTTGTCTGTAGCCACGCCATAGCGTAACTAACTCCATCTGTAGCTGATTTGCTCACGGTCTGGATCCAATAAGCCAATGGACAGCGCAGTTTTACCGTTGATCTGCAACTGGTTACACAGGGTGCAACCTCTGTCGCTCTCTGTTACTACTGCTTTCCCTAGTAGTTCACACTGGGCTTTGCGCCTCCACAGAGATCTCAGAGTTTGATTTCGTTCAGAAACAGGATGAACTTGGGAACATTGTTGCTAAGCAATGTTAACATGAATAGAATAAATCGCTAGAGTTGGGCTAGCACTGTCCCATGGGAAAGCACACCAGCTGTGGCAACCTTCCTAACAAGACATTTAGCATAGGATCTTTCACAGCATGTCTTGTTTGTTTGTCGTTTGTGGTCCTGGGAATCGAACCCAGGGTTTCACACGTGTCAGGCAAAGGCTCTGCCACTGAACCACATTCACAGAGCCACATACCCAGCCCATTCACAGCATCTTTGATGCTGTTCAGTAATTTTCTGCAATTAGCAGTAGTTTAGAGAAAATTCTTAGTGTTTGGCAAGTAATTGCTTTTGTTGGTAGAACTTTGTATTTTTTCAAAGCATTTTATCTGCACTGTTAAAACTGACCTTTGATTTTTGGGTGAAGTGTGCTGTTTCACTGTTCTACAAGTGTATTCGCTTATTTCATACTTCCTTCATGCCATTCTTGAATGAAGAAACTGAAGTTTGGTTTCCTCATCTGTGCTGAGATGCTGGACTTTAACTTCCACTGTTTGATTCCAAAGCTTATATTTCCAGTCAGACCCCACATTAACCCTTTGCAGTAGTTCAGACAGAGCTCTTCATTTCATAGTGGGGAAACCTGAGTCTTAAGATAAGTTAGCTCAAAGTGACTTAACCATTGAGTGGCACATCCAGGAAAAGAACTCAGGTTTATTGTTGATTAGCATCTGTATTAGCATTTTTTTGCACGGTCAAGACTGGTCAGATTTGTTGTCTGCTGGAACGCTGAGGCTCAATGGGACTCACTTACCTCTTGGTTGACCATCTGAAGGGCCTTTTGTTTTCCAGGTTGTGGCATCAGCTGACACTTCAGGTGCTTGATTTTGTGCAGGACCCATGCTTTGCCCAAGGAGATGGTCTCATTAAGGTAAATGACTGTGTCATATGAATGTTATATGAATATGCTACTTCACAATAATCAATGATACTGATAATGAAGCTTTATGCTGCCTTGGGCCTTCTAGCCTCTGGCTGGTATCTCTTGTCTTCCTTACTGTCTTCTCTGCCCTCAGTCCAGCCTCCCTGCCCTTGTTCAGCCTTACTTTTAGGACAGGGACCTGTCCTCAGTGCCTCCCGCTCTGTGTCTGTCAGAAGCGCTCCTGAAAACTGTAATTAATGTTCCTTGAACCCACTTGTCACCACTTTGGTCTAGGCTGACTTGCTGGTGGGCCTTCTGTCATTCATTCATTTGCAGACCATCTACTCCACTGTCCCAGGGTGCCTGGGAAGGCTCAGGATTTGCCTCACACATTGTGTGTGCAGGCCTAGCACAGGTCTGAGGAAATACTCAAGTATGTGTGAGTGGCTAAGAAAATTAGTAACAAGACACAGTTAGCCTGTAGTCTTTTGAAATCTGAAGGAACTCTTCCATTTGTTTCATGAACATTTCAGATGGACAATCTGTTGAACTCAGGTACCTTGGAGAGAGAATGTAGGAATTGGTCTTTAGAAGAGTTCCACAGGTCATTGTTCCCAAAGCTAGAAGGAAGCCCTGATTTTGGTTTTTGTTTTGTTTGTTTAATGATCCACTGGTGATCATGTATGTGAACTTAATCCCTAAGGTGTGTCTCCTGTCATTCAGTACTCTGTGGTAGGGTTGTGATTTGTGAACTCCTGCTTTGATAAGATGGGTGTTTGTGGGGTTGGGGATTTAGCTCAGTGGCAGAGCGCTTCCCTAGCATGCGCAAGGCCCTGAGTTCGGTCCTTTGCCCTTAAAAAAAAAAAAGAAGGGTGTTTGGAGTCTGGTTTTACAGAATGAAAGGCAACTTTGTTCATTCTCCCATGTTTTGGTTCCACAGCTTTATGAAAACTTCATCAGTGAATTTGAACACAGGTAAACTCTTTGTGATTTTTTTTTCTTTGCCAATGAGTCCATTGATACTCCTTGATACTCAGAAACGAGTGGTTTTTTTGTTTGTTTGTTTGTTTTTGTTTTTTATTTGTTTCAGGGTGAACCCTTTGTCCCTGGTAGAGATAATTCTTCATGTAGTTAGACAGATGACTGGTAAGCCTCACTTTGTTTCCGCAATGGAGTAGATCCAACTGGTGGTTAAAATATTCTTCAAATATAATTTAATAGAAATGTAATTTGATAGACCATGTCACACCCTCAGCCCTGAAGACTATCCTGGTAAAGGTATCTTGCCTGCTGGAGAAATGCTGGTGGTGGTTCCTCTGAGTTTGCTCTTTATCTTCTAGATCCAAACATGGCTCTGACATTTCTGGAGAAGACTCGTGAGAAGGTGAATGTGGGGTTTGAACAACACCCTCTGCACTTGTGTGACTTACAGTTTGTGTACACACTCTTAGAAACCGTGTGTCTCCCAGCTTGGGGGTCAGGTTACCTGCACAGGAGGAGGTACACTGTGCAATTGGCTCCCCAGGTTTCTGAGACTCCATTGTGTTTCCCTGTCTTCAGGTGAAAAGCAGTGATGAGGCAGTGATCCTGTGCAAAACGGCGATTGGAGCTCTGAAGTTAAACATCGGGGACCTGCAAGTCACAAAGGTGAGATCGCCATGAGACAGGTTCATTTCTGACTTTTAAAATAACCCATTCTGGGGCTGGAGCAGTGGCTCAGCAGTTGGAGCGCTTGTCTGGCATGTACAAGGACCCAGGTTCAAAGCCTAGCACCACGTACACCACTAAGTGTCAAGAGAAACAAAAGCCAGATGAAAAAAACTAAGGTTGATTTTCTCTCTCTGTTTTCCTCTCTTTCTAGCCCTCTTTCTTAAAACAAACAAACAGAAACATTCTTCCTCTTCACCTGTTTGTTTAGAAATATTCTGAAGTTACAGAAAAGTTGGAAAAGTACCACAAAGAGCTCTCACACCTCTACCAGGCCCCTGTTGCTTTTCACCACCTTTGCCTGATTGTTCTGAGTGTGTGTGCATAGTTTTTGTTTTTGTTTTTCAAATCATTCATGAGTAGGTGGCTGATATGATGCTCTTACTCTTAAAGCACACTCCTGTGCCCACACCTTGTCCCTTCTCTGGGCCTTGGCTCTGCTTATAGTGACCAAGGGCAGTTGCCCAGGCGCTGGCGGGTCATTCTCGCTCTGCTTCCTAGATTGTGGTTGAAGTTTCCTGTCTGGATCAGGGCTTTCTCATTTCCATTTTTATCAGTTTGGAGGACAGGTGTATATAAGGGTAGCAGGGAAGCTGGCATATGTAGTTAGCCTACCTTGTGGGACCAGAGACTGCATGTGGTTTTGTTTTGGTAACCGCACTATTCTAATGGTTAAAAGATCTTCTTGGTCATTGTTTCTCAGTCCTAGCCATCTGTGTATTGGCTGCATCTTGTTTTAGGGTACTTAGAACACACCGAAAGCTGTAGGCACTACAGGGAATACTGTAATGGGCACCCTCGTGCCCTAGCCAGCTCAGGGTTGAAGCACACAGAACAGAGCCCTGCCTTCTTCCTGGTAGGTGTGTGACTGAGTCACTCTTCACTTACAGGTTCAAGAGTCACTGCTGACACATGTGACTTGTTCACTTTTACTCACATATGGCATTTCATTGTGTGTTTCACAGCATGCATCTCTGTTTCTGTGAAGGGATTTGGCTGTATTTTAGTGCTTGTAACAGCAACACTGTGCCTGGATCCTTGTGCTCATGAGCACAGGGAAGTGTATCTGGAGCCTGCCACTGGGAGGTCTGTTCCCCTCCACAGTACCCAGCAGGCACTGCTGAAGTTTCCCCACTCTGACTTTTGCTGATCTGGTGGAGATGAGATGATGTCCTGCTGATGGTTTGATTTGCATTTATCAATTACCAGTGGTCTATTGGCCACTCCATTCACGTCTTCACTTCTTGAGTTGCCCATTACTATCTTTGCCCATTTTCTATTATAGAAGTCTTTTTCCGTGGTCTTGATCCCTGTGGGACTGCATATGCTATAAACATCTTTTTCTAGTAATATAGCTTGTCTTGTGGGCATGGTGATAACTGAGGCAGGAGAGATGGCAAGTATGGAGGCCAGCCTGGGTAATTTAGTGAGTCCTTGTCTCAGAACTCACAGGGCTGGGTATGTAACTCAGTGGTAGAGCACTTGTGGGTTCAGTCCACAATACCACACAGAAAACATCCCAAATGCACATACATATATATCATCTTTATACTTTTGCTGTGTTTTGGATGAACTAAAGCTTTACATTTGTTGGTCTTTGCCTTTGTGGCTTGTGGTCTCCGTTTGTATGTGACACTAAGAGTTTTTTAAGTTGGAAGACAACTTTACTACTTGTGCATAGGAAACCATTGAAGATGTTGAAGAGATGCTCAGCAACCTCCCTGGTGTGACGTCAGTTCACAGTCGCTTCTATGACCTCTCCAGTAAATACTATCAAACAATCGGAAACCATGCATCCTACTACAAAGATGCTCTGCGGTTTCTGGGCTGTGTCGACATCAAGGATCTACCAGGTAACGTGGCCTTTACCAGTCAAGGGACACAGGAACACATTTTCCAGTGTGGCAGCTGCAGGGTGCCAGGGAGCAAGGTCTGAGAGCTCACCTACCTGGGTTCTCCCCGCTTCAAAGAGCAGGTGAAAGGGTTTTTGTGCTTTTGTTTCTACACTATATTTGTCTCCAGCATTTAGTTCAGGTGACAAGGGTGATTCCTCCCAGCTCCTTTGCTCCTCCTCCAAGTCCTTATCTTGTAAGCATTCCTCATCCCCTGCAGGATGAAGGCCACATGAAATCCCTGTGGCTAAGACTCTTGTTCTGAAGTGGCTCCAGATCCATGGGAAGGAATCATAGTCACTGAAGGACCTGCGGTGGAAAGAAATAACCAGAGAGCTTGGGGAAGGTGCAGACAGTGTGCATCTAGAAAGAAACTCCTAATGCAGTTTAGATGTCCTCAGGAGACCACCAGCTCAAATGCCACTTTTTTTTTTTTTTTTTTTTTTTAAA
>PVKS010044794.1:0-14477 GCA_004027875.1 Aplodontia rufa | reverse complement strand
ACCCCGGGACCTGCTGTGCCCCTGGAGCACCTGTCTCAGATCTGCAGCCGTGACAGCCACTGTCTAGGAGCCATGTGCAGCCTCTGCTGATTCTTCTCTAAATTCTCACTGCACCTGGACATAGTTCATCTCCCTCCCCAGACCCCTTCACTTCTTCTCTTGAGCACAAATTGGATCATGGGACTTCCTAGTGGCTGTCTACTCCCCATCCCACCCAGAGTCAGTCCTGGATCTGGGCCTCAGGGTCCCTTGTGATCCAACCCTATCCACTGCCCTGATCAGCCCTACTCTCCACGCTGGCCTCCCTCCAGAGCCAGGCCTGGCCTGCCACAGAGCTTTGCATCTGCCACTGCCCCAGGCTGAACTCTGCCTCACTGGACCATTCTAAGCTTAGGTCCTGGTTCACTTGTAGGTACCTCAGCGAGGACATGTGTGACCACACCGTCACCTGCTTGGTGTAACTTAGAGAACTCAGCAAAGCGATGAAATTATCTGGTTTATTTGTTCACCATCTGAATCACCGAAAAAGTGTGGGCTTCCTACAGAGAGGAGTGTGCCCATCATCCATCCTCTGAGTTTCCAGGGGCTCCTGGCACAGGCAGGGGACTGGAAACCTGTGCTGGCTGTAGAAGCAGTGAGTCATCTTTGCAAGAGTAGCAGAGGAATCTGGTCCCCAGTTTACAGATGCAGACATAGGGTGGGGAGGGCCTTGTGTCGCCAGTGTGGGGAATATTTGCAGGGTGACTAAAAAAACCAACTGTGCTAATGTGAGACAGAGTTGGGGCATGCAGTCCACTCCCACCACTGAAGGAAAGGCCCAGGGAGCCTACGTGGGCATCCGGAGCCAAGAACAGGAGGCTACAGGCAGAACGACCCTTTTGTGCTGCTCCCAGCTCCCACCCCTGCGCCCCCAGTGCTGCGATAAGGAAGCTGAGCTCACCCCCACTCAGCCAGGAGAGTCCGAAGCAATCTCTATGCATCTCTTGTTCGAGGCTCTGAAGCCAAAGAGACGTTTTGATAAGATGCTACTCCGGTTGGCAGATGCCTCTCAACTCTGCCAAGCTCAAGACTTGCTAGCTACAGGGAGATAGAGCGGAACTTTGTCTTTATCCTGCCAGGTGCCACGCAGGGTTCGGAGGCCCATGGGGAGCAGCAAGGTTTAGCTCAGGAGATACAGGGTCTTCACCCACACTCTGAGTGCCAGTTCAGCCCTCGTGGAGAGGAGTCTCTCACTGCATAAGCAGGCCTGGAAGGTTTCAGTGCGAACCCTGCATCCTTGCATGTGTGTTCATTAAGCAACTGCGTGCTGGTGCCTGCAGAGCACTGGAAGTGTCAAAGCTAGTGACTCAGGCATGCACCCCAACCTGCAGAATTCACTCATCTCTAAAAAGGCGGAAAGTAACCAGACAAGCACATCGAAATATCCAGCCACAACTCTGCTAAGAGCACAAGGAAGAGCGGTGTGGGATCGAAAACCAGAGTCTTGCTTAGGACGTGGGTCAACCACTTGCAAAAGAGCCCTTGTCTTCATAAATTCAAGAAAGTATGTTTTCTGCCACAGATGAGTCCAGGGTGGCTTGGTGCCTGTCTGCAGTGCCTTCGGAAGCCCAGGCTCCTTCTCTCCTGGGCTCAGAACCACAGGGGAGACTGTCCCTCAACTCAACCTCATGTGCCACCAGCAAAGCCCATTGACCAGAAGCTGGGGAGGGACAGAGGGCAGGAGAGCCAGACCATGGAGAAATGTTTCCTGTCTTTATCCTAAGAGTGACAAGAAGCCCTCTAGCCTGTCTAGCAGGATGGTGACACAATTGTACCTAGGTAAACATGTCCTGGCAAGTGTACAAGGAGCAGGCTGGGGGAGGGGCTCCCAGGAGATCCAGGCAGACAATGGTGACAGCCCAAAATGAGGTCTAGATGTGAGGCCTCCCTTTGCACTACCGTCCTCCAGCTACAGATTCCAACACTGAGACCTCGGCCACACTCATGTCACCTCGCACACCACCCTGTCACCTAGTGCCAAGTATGGGGAAATCACACCCAGACGCCCTGGGCGGGCTGAGCCTTGTGTCTGTGCCTGGGAGGAGCCCAGCAACTGCTTTGCACGGTGACGACGGCGCCGAGGTTATTTTAATAACTTTCAATTGCTCCTCCAGACCTCACACTCTCATCTCTTCTCAAAGACAGAGTGACAGGTCGCTCTGCAAAGCTGTTCTCCACACCTGCCCTGGGTAACTTAATAACTCTTCCTTTCTGTTTTCAACATCACACTAATTCTTCATAAGTGGTCCTTATAATTCCGCACTTGTTCCCTCTTGAGTGCTGCATCTTCTCAGCAGCGGTGTGTAAACTAGGCCACCTAAATGTCAGAGACACCTCATCCATCATGCCTTGAGTTTTCCACCTTGGGAGGAAGCTCTGGGGCTTCAGTTAAGGATATAAGAAGCTGCACAGACAAGCCGCTATCTGGAAACCAAGCTGGTCACCGCAGGAATGCGGATCAGTTAGGATGGGAGGGTTAGCTCTTTGACAGAGACCCCCAGTCACTGAATTGGCCGGTCCAGCTGCATCCTATCTCATGTGAACCTGTTGTGTATGTGACAGCTCTGCTCTACAAAGGCATCAGGTTCCCAGGCCTCACCCAGCTGCTGCTCCATCACCCAGAACCTTCTCCACACAATCCAAGATGGCGCTCCAGCACCAGGAACCCAGCCAGTGGAGGGCACCAGGGAAGCAGGGAGCTGACTCTTCCTTCAAAGACAGGGCTAGAGGTCCACCTGCCACTTCCTGTGGCCATGCCTAGCTGCAGAGGAGGCCTAGCAGGTCACCTTTCTCCCAGATTGTCATTTGCCCAGCCAGAAGGCACAGCAGTAGTGGGGCAGCCAGGAGTCTCTGCCACATGTAGGATTTAGGAAATATCCTTTCCAAATGCAATAGGAAAATGAAGGTGGTCCTCTGAAGTCAAAGGTTTCCAGAAATCCCACATGAGACCAGTATGGTGCTCCATAAGGCCAGACTGGCCTCCAGGCAGGAAAGGGAAGGCTCTGCTCTCACAAGTTTGCAAACACCTGAGCAGGAACTAGAGGACACCGGAGGCCAGGCCAGTGGTGGAGGAACTTGAATGCCAGGATCCTCTGTGTGCCCTGTCGTAATGACAAGAACACAGCGTGTCCCCAGGTGTCCTCTCTTAGCAGAGTGGCTCATTCCAAGCATCATGCCATGTGCTCTCTGGGACCAGTCTCCACCTAACCTGACCGAGTCCAGGTTCCCTGCAGGCTTGGGAAGCTTACTCTTCAGACCTCAGGCTTCTCATTTGCAAACTGGGGATGTGGGAGGATTGCGGTGGGGTAAGCAGTGACCTATCGATGAGCGCAGCTCAGATCTGTGCTTGGTGCTCACTGAAAGCTCAGTAACAATGCCGATTATCAGAGTCTGCTGGGCTCTAAGACAACAGCGCCATAAACCAAGTGGTTTAAACAGCAAAAGCTTGTTTCTCACGATCCTGGACTGGCTGAGAGTTGGGATTGGCATTTGAAATCGGCTCCGCCACTTCCTCACTGTGAGTCTCGGGGAAGAAGCCTGACTTCTCTGGGCCTCCATGTGGTCACCTCCATGAAGGTGGTAGAATGCCCAGCACGTGAGTCTGCTCTCAAGGGCAAGTGGCCGGGCATGTGCCAGACGCCGGGCTGTGCAGAGAGCTATGATCTCCCAGGAAGCCAGGGGTTCGTGTCTGTGGCCAGCAGCTTCTCCCAAGGCCTGAAGACCTCCCCTGCCTGGGTCTGGTATTCATGCCCCTCTGTCACCTTGTCCTCAACAGCAAGGTCAAAGCTGCTGAGTTGCCTTCGGTCAGTGTTGTGGGAGGTCTGCCTGGTCGATAGTGAGGACACGTGGCTTTCATGACCAGGTCACGGAGGCTGAGCCTACCCGTGGCTAGAAGGCTCTCTCTACCGTCTCCCAGGTGTGTGTGGTGACCGAGCCCACCTGGCACACCAGCAAAGATGAGGAGCCCAAGCTGGGAGTCCCCATCCCCTGAGGGATGGAGTACCCTCTACACCGTGGGAGCCTGGGGGCCAATCCTTCCCCTCTTGAGCCTTGGGTAAGACCCCAGCCCCTCCTGATGCCTCCGTCTCAGCTTGGAGCGGACCCTGAAGCCCAGGACAGAGCGGAGCTCTCCCGGCCTCCTAACCCATGGAGACTTGAGATGATGGTGCAGGTGTCAAGCCCCAGGTTCTGGGATCCAGGTGTCTCACAGCAACAAAGAACGCACGTGGTATTCCTAGTCGCTGCAGGGTTGCCTGTTATGGAGACCTACAGATAGAAGTAGGTAACTGCGAGACTTGGAGTTTACAGGTCCAAAAGGATCTCTGAGGATGTTGCTTCATGTGCTAATCAAACCTCCGAGATTCTGCTGGGACAGTGGGGGCTCCGTTACAGATGGGGAAATTGACACCTAAGGCATTGGAAGGGAGCATCCAAAACCACCCAGCAGGCTAGACCCCCAGCGGCATTCCTCTCCAACTCTTGCGTTCTTTCCAAGAAATTCATTGCCCACTGGCCTTTCCTCTGTCGATCACAGATGGTGTATCTTCTGCCATAATTTGAACCCAATGTCCTTACAGAGATAGGTGATGTGGTATAGTATATCTTGAATAGGTAAGCATTCCAGAATTTCAGACTAAAGCCCCTGGAGAAGATCGCAGGAGCATGAACATGCGTCTCCTATGGAGAAAAATAACTGACGCTTCACGTGCATATTCCTGACAGCCTGTTTTGTTTGGGGAATGTTTTCCTAAGCTGATTGGCCGTTTAATCCTGAAAGCACCGTCTCTTTGCCCACTTTATTTCAGTGTATTGGATCAGTCACTACAGGAATATGGAGCACTGTTTTAGTCCTGTATGGGTTGCAGCTCCCACCACTGGGGGAAGAGCTGGGCTCTAGACACCTTCTGCGTTTCCAGTCTAAAGCAGGCCAAGCTGACACTGAGAAGCATGATACGCAGGGTGACGAGGCTGTCACGTGAGGGTGGTCTCTGCAGTCACAGCCCCCATTACGGGGGCATGGGGAATAGAGTCCAGATCCCAGCCCAGCTACGCAGCCTGTGGTTACTACAGCGAGGGTTTCAGAGCCTGCTCAGAAAGTAGACTGCCAGCTTCCAGATTTCTGATGAGTTGGGCACCTGTACTGCTGTCGAGGCTGCTATTGGACGCTTTGAGAACCCTCTGTGCTAGGACTGGGGACAAAATGCCAGCTGGATGCACGATTTTCAAGAGCAAAGAGAGTTCACTGACCCTTTCCAAAACCTCTGGGTCCAATCCCATGTCCTCTGGGGCACCTCAAGTTTGGCTCATTTTGGAGTTCCCCTCCATAACCAGAACATTCTAAGGCCTCCTACAGAGTGACCTGTCTTCATCCAAAAAGGTGTTTTCATTGCAGGAGGAAGAGTCTTCCCAGGATGGACTCATGGGAACCAGCAGACTGGGACGCCAGGAGCAAGCCCTTCCCCAGGGGATCCAGTGGGTCCAGCTGCACCTCAGGGAAGGGCTGCCCCACCACCAGGTGTCTGAGCCTCCTTTGAGCTACAAAGTGCCAGGTGTGTCCACAGGGCCCAGTGACCCTGAGCAGAGTGCTGGGGACAGTGGTAGGGTCCAGTCAGAGAGTGCAGCCAGGGCCACAGACGATTATATAGGAAGACAAACCTCTGTATGACAAGGGAACAATTCTTCCTTCTCTTTTCTGCACAAAAATCAGGCCCAAGGCTGTTCTTTACCAAGCAGCTTAAGTAAGCTGATTGGTGCGTACTTACTCTTTAAGCACCAATTAGCTCTTTTTTTTTTCTGGCACTGGGGTTTGAAAATTGAACGCAAGGATGCTTTGCCACTGAACTACATCCTCAGCCCTTTTTTAAGAATGTTTACATTTTGTGACAGGGTCTCACTAAGTTGCTGGGGCTGGCCTTGAACTTGAGATCCTCCTGCCTCAGCCTCCTGAGTTGCTGGGATTATAGGCGTTGCCACCATGCTGGGCCACAAATGAGCTCATAAATGGAGAAAAAGAAAGAGGGTTCCCCCTCTGTTGCAGAGGGATGTGTATATGATACGCTAGGAAGCGCAGGTCAGAGATTTTCTAAGCTAGGAGTGAAGAGTAGAGGGAGCGAGGCTGGCGGGGGCTGGGGGAGCACAATTTACATTCTCCGTTTATGCCATCAGCTTTTTATTAAGCAGGTGACATGAAGACAGAGCTGGCGCTAGGTGCAGCTCAAGGAGGGAGCAGTAAAACTGACAGGCAATTTGGTGAATCAAGACAGTCAGCAGACATCTGCGGAGGACGATAATGTTCAAGGGGCTTCATTGTTTCTGTGAAAACTTAGTTACACTGGGCTCAGATTAATTTTTCATTGACTCCAGTTAAATGCGATTGCTTACACAGCTGCTGCAAATAGAACCTTGATTGCATTCTTTTGCCAAAATCATAAATGACAGGGGGAGAAAAAGAAGTTAAATAAAATCAAACAGCAGCTTCAGATGCACTGGGGCCGAGGTGCCCTCCAGCCCCGGATGCTTGTGCTCTCTGCCGCCTGTTCTTTGATCCGATTCAAGGTCCTTTTATTACGGTGCTGTTAACATGAGAAGGGTAGAAAGAGATGAGGAATAAACTCTGACCATATTAGGAAACACAGGGAGAAGCATCTAACACCCAGAGTGAGGAAAGCGGGGATGTTTTTCTCGTCGTAGAACTCCACAGAACCAAGAAGAGGTGGCAAGACGAAAGGGGAGCACGGATGGAAGGAAGCTGCCCCCCACGCACATACACGCTGTGGTCACACTGAGCAAAGGCGCAAGACACCTGGCGTTTCCTGGGGCTCCGCCACGTGGGGACTGCTCTCCGCTGGCAAGTTCCTTCCCAAGTAATTAACAACACTGGGCGCATTGCAGTCCTTCACAAATCTCGTTCTGTCGTGTGTCAGAGAAAACTGCACCCCTGAACGGTGCTTGGGTAGACTTTGTTCCAGAATTTGGTTGGTTTTATCTTCTTTTTATAAGCATTCCTTGCCCTAAGGGATGCTTTTGGTGATGAGAAATCAGATTACTGAGGTCTACTTAAATGGGCTCTTTCTTCCTTTGCCAGAACATGAAGTTCAGAAAGCAGAGGTATGGCCAGAGTTGGTTTGGGGGCTCCACAAAGCCACCAGGGAGTCAGGGTCCTTTTCTCTTCCTGCACCACTGTCTTTGGCATGTGGTGGCTCTGTCTTGCTCAGGGGATGGCACCCATAGTCACCGTGTTTGTGAGAGAAGCAGCGTGGCTAATGGCAGTGGACAAAGGCTGGTTCTGTCTGTCTCCTTGGGACAGACAACAGCAGCATTCCTGGAAGCACAGCCAGTAGGTGTCTGCTTGTATCTGGTTGCTGGATGAAACCCATGACCACTCCAAGCAGCAAAGATGCCCGGGAGGTGAACATTTTCACCTGGGCATTCTTGATGATGACGGTGAAATACGTCTTCACCGCGCGCCGGTTCAGCACTTGGAGAATGCACTTTAGAGGTCACCTGCACGCTGCTACGGTGTCCCAGATGTGCATTGTTAAGGTGGCAGTCATACATCTTCACACCCACCCTAAAGTGTACAGCTGGGCGGACTTGTGTGAACTTCACCACCACGCGCTCTAGAACATTCTCATCACCCCGGAAGGAAGCCATTGCTCACTCAGCCTTCTCCCTCCGCCTGGCCCCCCTGGCACAGGTCTGTCTCTGGGCTGCCTCCCCTGGAGGCTTAATGTAGATGGAGTCCTGAGCTACACAGCTTCCCTTTTTTGCATCCTAGTGTGGCGCTGCTCTGAGGCCACCCAGGCTGTGTGTCTGCACCCCCTTCCTTCCTGGGGTGGCAATGGTCCTCTGTGTGGACACTACACATGGGCTGTGAACTTATTCCGGTGCTTCTCATCTCCGAGGCAAATGCGGAGTGGGATTCCCGCTGTTCATGTCCAGCGTGGCCCCACCAGGAGCACAGGTGGGGCAGCTTTGCCAGGCCATGCTCCTCGGTCCAGGCTTCCTGGGAGCCAAAGCCATGTGGCTGTGACTTCATGCCTCTCTGACGTCTGAGACCATGGGAGCATTCTGCCCCCAGCCTTGGAAACGGCCCTCTGAGAAGCACAGGGCTGTGGGGAGCTGGATTGTCCCCCGGAGCCGATCAGGAGGAGGATGAGTGCAGACGGGGCTGGAAACTGGGCCCCTCCTTATCCGGGGACCCATTCCTTCCCAGCAGGGGAAACAAGTCAACCACACCCAGCTGAGGGCAGCTCAGAATCCGCTTATTATCAAGGCACACGGGGTTTTTGTAAGGAGGAGGAGGGGAGACAGCCAAGGAATCAACAATCCTTCTAAGGGAGTTGCCAGGGGTTATGCAGATTTCGAGTACAGACAAACAACTAGGTGACAGCACATTCCAACCCACTCCAATCTTCATTTTGCATAACAGTTAGGAAGCTTAACAAAGCCGGACCTAGCAGCTCTTCCAGAAGGAACTTATGGAAATAGTAACAAGATCGCTCTAGCGCAGCTATGGAAATGGGGGTGAAGCTACACCCCAACACATTAAAGGCTGCACCCAGCCTCCCCCAGGTGCCTCCTGCTCTTAACCCAGCTCTTTACCCAGGCTCCCTCCTGGGGACCTACTGATATACTTTTAAAGAGAGAGGGACAGTGAGAGAGGGAAAGAGAGAATCGATTTTTTATCGAGTTTTTTGCATGGCTTTCATTGCCCTGATACTTCTTTGTGTACGGGGTGCTGGGGTTTGAACCTGCATCCTCGGGCACTCCGTGTGAGCACCGGGACTGCAGAGCCACTGCTCCAGCCCTGCTACTGATCTTTTAATGACCCCATCACCAGGTCACAACAGGGGCAGAGGCCTTTCACCCCTATAGGGCAGGTCCTCCGTTCTGGACCAGGCCTCTGCCTTCAGGGCCTGCCCTCCCTCCCTGGGACCCTGAGAAGCCCCGCAACCCCACTTTCCTCCGGCTAAAGAATGCAGCGTCCCAGGAAGCCCCCTGGGAGCTTCCAAACCAACAGCCACTGTGACTCAGTGCTGCATATTAAAGTCACCCACCTTCCTCCCCCTTTAATAAATACATTTCAGGAGTGAGCTTCATGTCAAGACCAAACATGAAACCAGCATCATTTGCCATAAATAGAAGGCAGCCATAAAAGAAATGCAATTAAACTCCTGGCCTGGGGCCACGCCTCCCCGTGCCAGCGGAGATGAGTGGCCCTGAAAAGCTACCCCCCCCCCCCGTCTCTGAATGCCCCAGGAGAGCCTCCATCTTATCTTTGGCAGGAGCAGAAGATGCATTTAAATTCGAATGTGGGTCATGCCTGGAAGCCAGGCACGCCTGCCCGTGCCTGCCAACCTGATCCACTTAAAAGTGCGTGAGAGAGCCTGCTGTACCCCTGGTAAGCAGAACCGCTGCTGCCCTGGCATTTGAGGACCACGTCCCCAGGGTACAGCCAGGTCGCCAGCATCGCCTTGCGGTCCTCCTCCCCCAGTTCTGAGCCACCGGCTTCCACTCCTCGCTGTGCTCTTCCTGCCCACCTCCCAGCTGCCCTTGGCTTGGTTATCTGCCCAAAGTCCCTCGTGCCTTCGGCCACTTCTTACTTCCTGACGGAGCAGCGGCAGACGATTCCCCCAGATCGCTCCCCCACTGAGCCTCCCTGAGGATGGGGACTTTAGCTCTTGTCTTCTTAGTAATAGGCAAGCACAGTTACACATACAGGAAAATCGTGACACATGACTCCAACAGAAGTGACCGGGACTTGTGGGACTATCCATGCCGCACCACCTAGCGGCAGCTCCACCAGTCCTCCAGTACAGAGCAGCTGCCTGGAGCGTGCGCTATCCGTGGGAGGAAGCTCTGCTCCTGGAAGCGGCAGGGACTCCCAGGAGTCCCCAGCCATGAAGCTGTGTGGTGCCCAGGTGCCCAGGGAGGGGCCCCTTCTCTGCCACCCCTCACTGCCCTGCAGCCCGGTGCTTGCTGGGAAACCATCTTCTCTAACGCCTTCCGCTGATGCCTGCCGCTGACGGTGTCCCCAGTGCCATGGCAACATATCAGATCTGAATCACAGTATCCTCCAAACGCACCTCCTGCCCCCGTTCTCCAGTTGAACAGGTTGGGAAGATAAGGCGATTTCTATCATCTGCTTGCGCCATGCCAGTGCACATTAGACAGTAAAGGCGCTGGCAAGTCCTGGGAGGCGGAATGTGTGTCCACGCTCAGCCCCCAGGGCTGATCTGACCGAGTCCACTTAGAGACTCAATGGCTACTCATGGCCACCCGCACGCTGGGCAGGTGAGAGGGAAAGGATAAGTGGGGCTCCTGCTGTCATGTAACATGTGACTGATTGATAGGGGCCCAGAATGAACCAGAATAGCTGTCTCGACCCACTGGACTGTGGAATCCAGAGAGAAACAGGGGCTGCCCCAGAGTGGTCACGAAGCCTGCTCAGAGGGACTTGAACTGCTCCAGACCTGGACAGGAAGCTAAAGCCTGGTGACAGGTGGCCTGGTGCCTCAGTCCACCCAGCTACTTTGGTTGTCTCCGTGCAGCATTTTGAAATCAACACCCCTCGCCTGCAAAGCTGAATTTCAGTATTCTTTTTTTTTTTACAAAAATATAGTTTACATGTTTCATGAAATGTGAACAAGCCTATTATTATTATTCTCTAACATTAAGAGCAAATGATTGAATAGTCAATGCAAAGTTAAATTGCTAAGTACCCTGGAAGCCTAGGAGTCAATATTCCTCATAGAAATCAGTTAGAGTGCATCTTGGTCTTGGTTGTCCAGTTCTATCGTTATTTCCATATCTACCTGGTATACTTTCAAACCGATCCTCAGTCCTTGGGTGGCTCCCATTCCTGGAACTCCAAGTCCTTAATTAAGCATGCTGCTGTAGGGTGCATGTCCATGATTAAGACCCAAACCATGAGGTCTTGTTTGTGTGTTTAGAAGAATAACAGGGCTCACATTTTTTCCAGGGGTATTAAAGAAAATTCTGGAGGTGGACTACTATGTTTAGCTGGAGTTGGTGTGACAGGGTTCAAATCATCAGTACTCTTTGAAAGAGGCATTGGGATTATGTGATGGTCTGAAAAGCTTAGGACATTGGCTGCAACAGGCCCAGGCAGTAAGGCAGGCCTGATCCAATCATCCTTGAAAATCTGAACAGTCAGAGTAGATACAAGAGTGTACAGCCTGCTGGTCACATGAGCAAGAACCATTTGTTCATTTGCATCTCGTCGAATTCTTACATGATGCACTGATCCAGCCAATGAGCCTAGGGTCCAAAAATGTTCATTTCGGACTTCTAAAACTCCATCCAAGGTAGAAACCTCTCTGATAAGTTTATCCAACTGGCCAATAACATGGCGTGGTGTCGTTTAATTTCAATTAGCATGTATGTAACACAAAGAGCACACCCTGCAGCAAGATCAGTCAAAACAAATGGATTCATTCGGGGAAGGAGGTCCTGGAATAATTCCACAAAGCTTCCACTAAGATCTGCAACTCGCTCTTGAAGCCAGCAGCTTCGGAGACATAAGCAAAGGTTTATTCCAAATAGACAGCATCGTGAACAGGTTGAAAGAGCCGCAAAAGTACCAACGCATAATCTTCCCGTGTGGATCTCCGGCTGCTCCCAATAGCGTTCTGCACTTTCTTTTAATACAAAGAGGGCTCCCAATTGCGCCAGGACTGTGGAGGCAAATACAGCCAGGAGTTCTAATCTTTCAAATCCGAGTGAATAGACAGGGCTAGGTTTCCTCATCATTACCCAGTAACTTATTAAACATATTATTAAACTGAAAAGATCAAAAATGGTCAGGTAAGTATAGGCAGTTAAAGCCGTCAGTCTGGTGCTACTAGCCTAAATTCCTGTAATGACTTGCCAAAAAAGGATCTTTGTGGTTTTCGAAAGAGATGAACTGACCCCATGATAAGGAGCCGCACTGCTCCCGCCAGAAGACACTGTCAAATTCCTGGATTCTTTGCAAAGCAAAAAGGTGGTGCTGATGGACCTGGTCTGAGAAGGGACTGGGCCTGATTTTTCTGACAGTGACAGTGGCCTCCCCTCCTGATTGGCAAGCTCATGCCAGTGGCCCTATCCCAGCCTGCTGCCTTTAGTGGCAGGACCCTCCCAGTCCTCCCCGACTGGCTTCCCATCTCCACTTGCTGGCACTTGGGACAAATGATTCCCCATGGGAGGCCTGTCATGTGCCTAGTGTGTTCAGCAGCAGCCCTGGCCTCTACCCACCAGAGGCCAAGAGCACACCCTAGCCTGTCCCAATGTGATGACAAGAATGTCCCCTGGGGGCAAAGATCTAGAACCACAGCTTCCCACCCTCCAAATGCCAAGGGGCTATGGAGCAGGAAATGGAGCTGGGGTCAGAGGAAGGTTGCAGGGGCTCTGCAGAGTCAGGGCAGAGGTCCCACAGCTGCTGTGACTCCGGCGGACACGCGCCGGCACCCTGGCAGCCCTCAGAGTCCATCAGGCCTCTGTGGGAGTCACATGCCAGGAATATTTTTTATTAGTAGTATTATTTTCTTTTCTTTTGAAAATGCAAACTAACAAAAGAAGTGTTTAATTTGCAAATCACAGTGAGCTCACCAGCACAGCCAGTCCTTGAACAGTGAATGTCACACACCGACTGTGATCCCCTGTCGCCTGCCCCCCTCAGTAGAGGAGACATGCGCCTCTCCTCTGTTTTTCACGGGGCACGTTCTTCAGTGGGCTTCTCAATATTTCATGGTACGCTTTGACTTGCTTTGGTGGACTCTCATCACAGAGGTGACAAGCCCCCAGGCTCCTTGGGTCTGAGTCTCTTTCCCACTCTTTAAAATGCAAAGTTTAGGGCTGGAGTGGTGGCTCAGCAATTATGGTGCTTGTCCCAGCACCACATACACAATGAAGTCTCAGAGCAAGGAAAGCCATGTGAAAAACTAAATAAAAAACTGATTCTCTGTCTCTCTCTCTCTTTAAAAAAATTTTTTTAAAATAAAATACGAAGTTTGCCATTTGAATGACCGGCCAGGATATTGGACAAATCTGAGACCCAGCTGGAGTGTACGTCAGGGCCAGGCAGCCAGCGTGAATATTCCAGATCTTGTCTTCTCTTTTCCTGCAGTAGCTCCCCGAGGTGGGTTTTGGACCATCCAAGTGACATAAAGGAACAGAGTCTCGAGGATACGGAGGAAGCAGCTGTTTTCTTTGCAGTCCTTGAAGAGCAATAGGAAGTGACGTTTCACACCACTGAGAAAAGTTTGAGAGGAGTGCGGCTGCCCAAGAGGCGTGTGGGACACCGCAGGGTGCAGCAGGACCCCACCCACCACAGTGCATTAAGTGTCCTCGGCAAACACCGCACCCTGACCGAGTGCCAGGCAGGGTATGAGAGGAACAGGAGCTGTGGTCCCAGGTCTCAGCATGGCCTTGCTGGGCAGATGATCCTACGAAAGGTGATTGAAATACTGGAACCTATTTCACACACAAGGAGCAGTCCGGAGAATAAGAAAAGATGGGCAACCCAAAGGGAAATGCGGGAGCACCGAGAACAGGCACCTCAGGGCAAAGGAAGCAGAAGGATCGCACACTGAAGACCTGGTCCTCACTCGGGATTGGCGTGGACCCTGTGTGCTGGTAGCAACCCAAAGTTCAGCAGGAGGAAAACAGCCAGAGAAGTGCAGGCACACGGTTGGCTTCCAGACACCTCTGATCTGTGCTCCTACCTGTGGGCCATTTCTGAGCATGCAATTCAATCAATGATGCTTTGAGATTCAGCATGGGTTTCTAGGCTGGCACAGTGCACTGAACAGTGGACAGGTAAATAAGCGATCTTTTTAAAGATCGATATACTGGAGAAAATATTTCAGGGCTGGCATGTTAAGTCTCTCTGTTGCAGAAAATGGGTCAAAAACACTTCACACGCCAAAAAAGAGAATTTTAAGCTGAAAACTGAAGGAGGAAGACTGCTGCCCAGATGCAAAAGGCTCGCGCCTCTGAAGCAAGCTGAGAAGGCGGAAGGGGGCCCTGAGCACAGCAGCTCCCCCTGGGGAAGACACGGCAGGCGTTTACCTCACCCACCGAGGCCAAGCTGCAGGCCAGGGGCAGCATCCACACAGCCCCACCCTAGGGTGCTTCCTGCGGGGAAAGGAGCACACGTAACACAGAATCATCCTCCTTGACAGAAAGAACCTCATTCAACCGTCACCCCTGCAATGTTCCGGTGCTCCGATCCAGGAAGCTGAGCGCATGGGGCTGCTGCGGGGCTCCGCAGGGGTCCCGACTCTCCAGGAGAAAATGCTAGAAGACCTGACTGCCTTTTCCACCCTGAGAGAGGCAGAAGGCTCCTGGCGCAGGCTGGCTGCTCCTTCCTGGCGTCCTGCAGTTAGGCACTGGCTGCGCTTCTCAGTTCCACACTCAGAAGGGCAGCTCAGCAG
>PVKS010044793.1:0-14138 GCA_004027875.1 Aplodontia rufa | reverse complement strand
CAGCTGGTTTTGCTGGCTACCTGGGAGTTCAAGATGGGGTTGGTCCTTCAGAGACTGGCTGGTGGGCCCATCAATCCTTTGGAGCTTGTCCGCCAGCATCCCAATTGGCTGTTATTTTCGGGGCAAGTTGCCCTTTGCCCTGCCCCTTAGCCAGCAGGCATGGCCTCAGTGTCTTGGCTGAAGGCACGCCCCCAGCCAGGGTCCAAGATGCTGTGAAGTGTGGGCTACCTGAAGCCACGCCCCCAGCCGGCCTAACAGGTGTAATCAGCTTGAAGCTCCTACTAACCGAGGTGAACTTTCTAGTAGGTCCCTGCTTTGCTACAAACAAATTAATTCTCTTCCCAACCCTTAAAGGTCACCTCTCTCCTGTGGAGGAGAAATTTAAAAGACCATCACCACCAAGGTTTTGAATACTCTATTAAGGAAGAAACAATCTCTTTGATCAAAGTTTTTACTCCATGTTGGACTTTACCTTAGGAGTCCTTTGTATGGCACGGTAGAATGGTACAGGGAAACGAGCAGACATTTAGAAGTCAGAGCTCTAGTTTAGCTTACCCAAAGCTGGATAACCTGGGGTAAATTACATAATCTCTCCGAGCGTCAACTTGCTAACTCATGTGAGTAGTGGGTTCAAGAATGCCTACTTTAGGGTGAAATATAGAAGAATCAAGAGTCTGGGCTGTGAGCAATGTGGGGGTAATCCTGGTTTAGGAATGAAAGCATATCATATTGTTACTTTATATGCATTTATGATTTACAGTAACTCAACTTCTTAATAAAAATTTTAAAAAAAGAACTCCAGAGACTGAGTCAGGAGGATTGCAAGTTCAAAGCCAGCCTCAGCAATTTAGCAAGACCCTAAGCAACTTAGTGAGACTCTGCCTCAAAATAAAAAATAAAAAGGGCTAGAGATGTAGCTCAGAGGTCAAGGGCCCCTGGGTTCAATCCCTAGTAATCCCTGCCCCAACACACACACACACACACACACACACACACAATACCTACTTTGCAATAAAATTGCAAAACATCAGATGAAATGATGTGTGATATGTCTGGCACATAAAGACATAAATAATGTCTTTATAAGGCATGATGATGATAGTGATAATGATGTTGAGGATGAAATTCATCTTTTACTGAATATAACACAGCCATGCTAATCTCTGGGCATAGAAGGAGTATTCCAAAGCCATAAATGCCAAAAAGAATGAGCAATAAATAGTACTTCTAAAGCAGTCACAAAATCTGAGAAGAAAAGGTTCAATGATTGAACCTATTCATACTAAACTGACATTTAACAATGAGTATGTGCCAAGTTCCATATGGGTACTGGGGATTTCAGAGAAATAAGTTCGTGTCTGCAGGGTGCTCATAGAAAAATGAGGGACCATGTGTCCCTCCTTCACCATGATATCAAACAGACTTTTAAAATGCTGTGGATGGAATTCAAAAAATTGATAGCTTTCTTAAGCACGAAAATGTGAAAAGAATTTTAATATAGGCAGATACTTCAAATCAAAGCTCCTACAGTAATTTGAGAAGAGCCAAGTAAGAGGGGCTGTCACAAGCTTCCCAGATCAGTCTCCAGGGGCTGCTCCCATCCTGTCTGCACAGATTAGATTACGTGAACTCCAAATTGAAACTTTGATTTCCTTTTCTGATTAGCAAAATTATTTGCATACAATTTTTAAATGGTAAAAACAATGCCACATACCATGTATGTATGCATAAATATGCACATATATAGCATTTCCCAACTACTGGCAAGAATTATACTATGAAAATAACAAGGATCTATCAGTGGGGGGTTGGTAAAATAAATTAGGATATGTATCTTTGTATCGAAGTCCCATGATAGCCATTTTAAAAGAAAGGGAACGTGTATGGAAAAATTTATTGATGAAATAATATATAGTCAAATCTGCTTTAAAACAATACAAAATAAAACTTTCAAAACTAGAAGAGATTTTTTAATTTAAAAAAATTCTTGATAATTTTTGAAGTTTGGTTTAGGTTTTATGGGAGTTAATGTTCCAATATATTTAATGCTGCTATATATAAAAATTTAAATTTTCCAGAATTGAAGAGTAAAAAGCAATAATAAGGAAGCTCTCTGATCTCAAATGGAAATATCTTACAGTTTATAATATGAATTAAATAAATAAGAGCAGAATGATGGTAGAACTCAGTTGGGAGGTATAAAAATGTATTTTCATATCTGCCAGTACTTGAAAAAGGAGATTCTAAAATGATAGTGCAAGGTGCTTGGTCTGTGCCCTGGGGGAGAAGAGGAGCCAGGGCAGGGACGTGGGCAGGCAGAAGTCTTCTTTGAGTTCCACAAGCAGGTGGACTGCAGGCACACAGACCTGTGAGGCATGGTGAAGGAATAGAAATGAGGAATGAGCAGGAGAAGAGGAGAGAAATTCTTAGGTAGTTGAATAAATGGGAATGAGGAGCTTAAGAGGACTTGTGGATGGCCCTCAGGCGTGGGTAACACTGGGCGCCATGGGGAAAGGAGTTTGTGGAGGAGGAACACGATCAATTTAGCCTGGACATATTACATTTTTTTTTCACTATTCATTTTGGAGATTTGATCTGACCATGTGGCCCAGGCTGGTCTTACGGGCTCAAGTGATTCTCCCGCCTCAGCCTCCCTTTTAGATGGGACTACAGACAACCAACACCAAGCCTGGTTGGTTATAAAGATTATCTTTAAGGTCAGATTTATTGAAAGTAAAATTACATACAGTAGAATCCATCTTTTAAAATGATCTCTGATAAATGTACATAGTTGTATAATATAATCAAGGCTTAGAACACTTTCATTATCCCCTAAAAGTTCTCTTCTACCCCTTCATAGCCAAGGTCCCATCCCATCCATAGCCCTAGAGATCACTGCTGTCATTTTCTGCCTCCAGGGTTTTGACCTTCCCAGACTGTAACAAAATGAATCACGCAGTATTCATTTTGTTATGTATTGCTTCTTTCGCTTAGAATAAAGTTTCAAGATTCATTCAAAAATAATTTTTAAAAATGATAGCTAAGTTGAAAAGTCAGACGTGATCCTGATTGGTTTGCTTCTGAATGTGATTTGGCGTTTCTCTCTTGCAGCTTTTAATGGCCGTTCCTTGATTTGCCTGTTGTAGATTTTAAATTTGGTGCATCTTTGTGAGCTTCTCTTTTGATGAGGCCTGTTGAGTGTCCTATAAGCTTGCCGGATGACCATATCTGACTCTATTTTAATATGGGAAAAGTTTTCTTTAACTGTTTCGTTGAGAATATTCCTTATGCCGTTCATTTGTGTTTGATTTCTTCTTGATTCCCAGTTACTTTTAGATTGTTTCCTCTGATTTTGTCCCAGACATTTTGAAAATTCTGCTCATGCTTTGTGAGGGTTTTTCTTTCTTTTTTTTTTAACATCATCTATGCACTCCAGCTTGCTCAGCCTATTCTCATTGTTGGATGTTTTTTCTTCAAGAGCTGAGGTTGTTCTTTCTCCCTGAGAAGCCAAAAAATACTTATGCAATCATTTAATTACGTAAAATGCACAAATATATTTTTGGGGGGGAAAATATAGAAGAGTCAAGAGATTGGAATGTGGAGTGTACCCAGTGAAGAGGTGAAGTATCACATAGCCTAGGGGAACCATAGCTATGAAAGTGGCGGAGGGGGGTGGTGGGGGACAGAGAGAGGGAGGGAGAGGAGGAAAGGAAAGAGGGGTTATCAATAGGGCTGGGTACACTCGACTCCCTTGAGAAGCCAAACTACACTCAGGCAGGCATATAAACTCAGAAATTTCAATAATTAATATACATGCATACACTCATTTCTATCTATAACATGGGAATATTACAGAAGAGTCATGAGATCAGGGAATGGGTGAAGGGGGTGAGACCCTGTACTAGGATTGGGCTTAACTTTGTCAATATCTATGTATGCATTAATATGTAATAATGATGATCCCCTCCAATATGTAAGAACATGTTGAACCAAAAAAGAGAGAGAGAGAGAGAGAGAGACTGGGATGTGGGTGATATGGGGTTGATTCTGGATTAGGATCAGGGGAATATCATATTGTTACTACATATGCATCTGTGATTGTACAACGTCACACTCCTCAATAAAATTTTTTAAAAAAGAAAACCATCTCCTATATGCCTACTGACTAAACTCTTTAATTACTAAAAAAATAGTTGTAAAATTTAAAATAAAAAAATGATAGCTAGGAAATGAATTACATTGGTGGCCAGTGCATGGGTAGAGGAGTCAGGAGCTGAAAGCCTGTGGGGATAGGTATAGAAGCAAGACTTTTCAGTGCAAACTTTTCTAATTTTTTCAAACTTAACAATCTTTCTTAAATTAATACATAATAATTGTATGTGTTTATAAGACACAGAGTGGTATTTTGATACACATATATACATATAATGATCACAGAAGAGTAATTAGCATTACATTAACTCAAACATTCATCTTCCTTCATGTTGAGAACGTATAAAATCCTCTCTTTCAGCTTCTGTTTTGAAATACTTAATTAAACATCTTTAACTATAGTCATCTGTGCTATAGAACACTAGAATTTAGTCCTCTTGACTATACTTTTGGGTCTAGTGTACCAAAAATATGCCAACCCTTCTCTATCTCCTGCACCCTCTCCAGCTTCTAGAAACCACTATTCTACTCTCTGCTTTTCTGAGGTCAATTTTTTAACCTCTATCTGCAGGTTACTTTATTTTGTATAATAACCTCCAGTTTTAATCATGTTGTTGAAAATGGCAGAATTTCATTATTTTTATGACTGAGTAATATTCCATTATGTCTCTGAACCACATTTTCTCCATCCATTCAACCATCATTGGACACTGGGGTTGTTTCCATACCTTGGCTACTGTGACCAGAGCTGGGACAAACGTGGAGTGCAGATGTTTCTTTGATATAATGATTTCATTTCCTTTGGACATGTAACTAGTAATGGGATTGATGGATCAGATGATAGCTCTATGCTTGATTTTTTGAGGAACCGCCATATTGTTTCCCATAACGGCTATACTAATTTACATTCCCACCAACACCAACCGAGTGTGAGAATTCCCCTTTCTCCATATCCCTGCCAGCATTTGATATGTGTGTGTATATATATACATATATATATATATATATATATATATATATATAAATTTTTTTTTTTGGTCTTCTGAATGATAGTTGTTCCAACTGGAATGAGATATCTCTTTGTGGTTTTGATTTGATTTCCCTGAGGATTCGTAATGTGAACCATTTTTTCATATAATTGTTGGTCAATGTATGCCTTTTCGCACTTTTCTTTTTAAAGAGAGAGGGACAGTGAGAGAGAAAGAATCAATTTTATTTTAGTTTTTCATGTGGCTTTCCTTGTTCCAACACTTCATTGTCTACGCGGTGCTGGGGTTCAAACCCCACATCCTCGCACATGCCAGGCAAGTGTCGCAACCGCCAAGCTGCCACTCCAGTCCCCCTTTTTGTATTTTAAATGTCTTAGCCATGAGAACATATTATATATTCAAAAACTTTAAAAAAAATAAATGACAATGCGTCACAGAGAAACTAATCTGTTCTGAAACAGGGGGGACATACTGCTGCTGTACTTACATTCCAGCCTTGAAAAGAACTCTTTATGAAAGTTCTTCACTCCTATCTTTACAAAAACCTTAAAAATCAAAAATGAGGGAGATAGGGGAGGAAGCAAGAATTTCAGTCTGTTACAGGCTGGTCGCATCACGTGAAACAGGGTTAGATTTGTTCTCCCTGGTTCTAAGGGGTAGAAAAGGCCCAACGTATACTTTTACAGTGAGATAGCGTTAAAGAATTTTCTAACACAGAAAACAGTTCCAGGAGGCCTCAGGCTAGTAAATGCTGCTCTGGGCCTTTGCCCTCGACCACCCATTTTTCTTGCCTAGAATACTGCAATGGTGCTGGGAGGTGCAAAAGCCGTCTCTACCATGAGGACAGAAACCACTTACTAAGGATGATAGACACATGGGGAAAACCTGTTTTCATTAAGCCCGCAGTGAGGTTTCAGTCCATGCTGACAAATTCAGTCCAAGGAACACAGGAGGGTGCAGGCAGCCTCCTGCTCAGGAAAGGACACAGAGGCCTGAAAGGCCCTGGCCTCATCTGACTTTGAAAACAGAAAGGAGTAGCTGCTCCTCTCCAAGTTCCCCTGGGATCACCAGGCCCTGAGCATGTGCCAGCCACACCCAGAAATGAGGCAGAGCTTCAAACACACAGGGAAACGTGGAATGGAGCCAGGGGAGCCAGGGGGTTTCAGATCCCCCTAAGCAGAAACACAGGACAGAAGGGCGGCTTGCTGGAGGGCTGTGTGGGAGACAGCCCCAGTGGGTGGGGCTGCAGATCCCATTCTACTTATAGCCCTGCAAGGGCAGCGGCAGGGAGTGGTACCCTTGGCAGCTGTTTGTTTGAACCTGCCGTGGCAGCTCCCTGAACATTTGTTTAAAAAGCAAACAAGGAAAGAGGAGAGTCAGAGTGGGTGGGTGATTAAACGGAGCTCTTGAGAAGGAAAGAAGATCCGGGGCAAATCCTTGAAATGAAATAGTAATGTCTCAATTCTCATATCTCCCCAAAGCAATCTCAGGGTTCTCAGAGGGGCCAAATGTCACTGGATGTGTTTTTCCGAGCTGACCTTCCTTTAGGCCTGTGGTGGGCCAGGAATCAGTTAGAGTAGAGGCTGTGTGAAGTCAACTGGAGACAGAGGAAGATACAAGAGTCCCAGTTCACTAGCACTAGAGAGGAAGAACATTTCCAAAATCACCCGGGTTGAGCTCTTAGGAGAGAGGGGAGGATAGGAATGTGACCTGCTGACCAGACGATGGATGTCGGTGGGGCTAATCACCTTCCAAGCAGTGAACAGAATGAAAAAAAAATGTGGTAGTAGCTCAACAAATGGTGGAGTTAAAGAACGGAGGAAGGCAGGCCAGGTGGGCGAAGGAAACAGCAGGAAGGTCCAAAGAAGCAATGGGAGAGGGAAGTTTAGGTGGTGATGGCCACAGCCATACCCTTGGGCACTCCACCTCCCTGGGCGCTTATTGCTTCTTTTCCACTCTCAGAGTCTTTCAGTCCTTTTGTTTTTAGATTCTCCAGAGAACATGAACTATAGTTGGACACTTAAAACAATTGAAGCCACACACAATGTTCAAAGACATCAAGTTGAACAGTATGTGCCAAGTGGCAGGGTAATGTGACCGTTTCCAGTAGACTATAGGGGCAGCTGTCTACTGAAAGAGCCAGCCCTTGGGAGACACTAGAGAGTAATTTCCACGACTAACAGGTCAAAAGTCAAAACCTGGAAAAGTTGGAAAGGAACTTGTGTCCCTAATCCAACCCTTTTACTTTATAAATGAGAAACTGAAAGTCCGATGGAGGAAGCATGGTGTCCAACTCCCAGAGTTATTCCAGGGATCATAAAACCAGACCCAATGCGTATACCAGGAACTGGACAATTCACATCATCAATTCACTTAATTTTTAACACCAACCCTATGAGATAGATTTTCTGACAGGCTAAGTAATTCGAATACTGGTGGTCACACAGACCCTGGGGCAGGGCTGGGATTTGAACCCACACAATTGGCTTCAGAGTCTGTACTCTTGACTCCTCTGTCCCAAGCTACCCTCCTGCTTCCCCACCCCACACAACAGCCACCTGCTCTTAGGGTAAATGGTTATCTCCATTTGCTCCTCTGCTCTGATGGGGGCAGGTGAGAAGGATGATTTTCTTTGGTATTAATAGAATGATAGGAAAAGAACAAGAGGGGATGGGAATTACTGTGTGACTATTACAGATATCGGGAGGCACCGTCAAAGAGTATCAAGGTCTTATGGCTTCTGCTAAATTCAAGGGTGAACCAGCCCATCTCCTTTTCTCATGGTTTGAGCAGGAACTGTAATGTGAGGTTCATGAGTATTTAGGTAGGTGGGGATGACTAGCCTCGGTAAATAGTACGCAAAATTTTTTTTTTAATTTTTTTTTTTTAAAGAGAGAAGGACAGTGAGAGAGAGACAGGGAGAATCAATTTTTATTGAGTTTTTCACATGGCTTAAATTGCTTTGACACTCAGTTGTGTACGTGGGTGCTGGGGTTTGAACCCGTGTACTTGTGCATGCTGGGCAAGCACCGTAACCACCGAGCCACCGCTCCAGCCCCAGTACGCAAAATTTTGATCTTGTGTTTTTTCCACACTCCTCATGCTCAGTACAAAGGCAGATCTACGATGAACAGTCTCTTAATGCTACCCTTTCCCTGGTTCCCTGGGATCCCAAGGAAGACAGCTGTGATGTACCACCATTAATGTCCTGAGGCTGGAGTTAGGAAACTGGGCGTCAAATTCTGGCTCCGCCTTTTTTGTTGTTGTTGTTTTTCTGTTTGTTTGTTTGCTTTTTTTTTTTTTTAGAGAGAGACAGGAAGAGAGAGAAAATCAAATTTATTATTTTTTCACCTGGTTTTTGTTTTTCTGAAACTTTGTTGTAGTATGTGGTGCTGGGGTTTGAACCTGGGTCCTCACAAATGCCTGGCAAGCGATGTAACTGCTGAGCCACTGCTCCAGACCCTGGCTCTGCCTCTTGCCCAGCTTTGTGGTCTTAAGCAAATGATGTCACTTGGTGGAGCCTCAGTTTCTTCATATGTTAGGTAAGGATAACCTACCTCTCACACTGAGTTGCAGGGATCAGATGGAAACCAGCAGAGAGTGAGCGCATCTAGCTGGAGTCAGGCAGGTCACCAGCTCTGGTAGACTGTCAGTCACCTCTGAACCTGAGAAGACCCGCAGCCCTCGTTCTCTGGGAATACCTGAGCCACAGCAAAAGCCCAAGGCAAAGGGTCTTAGTGATAACAGCTGGTTGAAAGGAAAGCCAGGGGGATTTGATTTGAAGCTGAATTTACAAGCAAGCACACTTTTGGGGGTGTTTTCTTTTTGGGGGAGTACCATGGATTGAACTCAGGGGCGCTTAAACACTAAGCCACATCCCCAACCTCTTTTTATTTTCTTTATTTTGAGACAGGGTCTCGTTAAGGTGCTTAGGGCCTCTTTTAGTTGCTGAGGCTGGCTTTGAACTTGAGATCCTCCTGCCTCAGCCTCCCGAATCGCTAGGATTACAGGTGTGTGCCACCATGCCCAGCTTGGGGGTGTTTTCTTATTAACTTTGAAGTTTATGTTTATTTTAAAAATCTATTTTTTTCATAAAAATTCCTATTAAGTAATGAAATCTAAATGTTTTCATTGTGAAGTAATGCATTGTAGTTACTAAGTATTTAGAAAATGTAGGGAAAATCATAGCTCTATCTTTTTTTTAACATTTCATATTTTTTTTCTGACCTTCTCAATACACATTTTTTTTTTGTTTTCACTTTGGAAAGATGTGGATTTTTAAAATCTATTTCTCATTTGATTGTAGAATAAATAGTGTAAATATTTTGTGTATTAGTTAGGGTTCTCCAGAGAAACAGAACCAACAGGGTAAAGAGAGAGAGAGAGATTGGAACTAGCTCATGCAATTGTGGAGTCTTGGCATGTTCAGAATCTGATAGGGTAGGCATCAGGCTGGAGATGCAGACAACTTATGTAGTTCAACTCCAAAGACAGTCTGCTGGCAGAATTCCTTCTTGCTCAGAGGAGGTCAGTTTTTTGTTTTCAGACCAACTGATTAGATGAGGCCCACCCACATTAAAGAGGGAAATCTGCTTTACTGAAGTCCGCTATTTAAATGTTAATCTCCTGCAAAAAAAAAAAAAATACACCTTCAAAGAAATATCCAAACTAACAATTAACCAACTCTCTAGACACCATGGCCTGGCCAAATTGATACATACAATTTGCCCATCACACTTTTATAAAAACTTTTTCATAAGTAAAAGCTGTGAAGAGCAAATGGAGCTTTGTCTAAGCTGCTTCCCATGTCATGCCAAAGTTTGCATAAAGCCTTGTAGAAGTCATTCGGGTGTTCAGTCTTCAGCAAGGCGCGCTTCACTCTCTGGGTGGGCTGTGGTTACATGTGTGGAGTGGGCTTGTCTGGACCTAGCAAGCGCACTGTTTTTGTTTAACTTGTATGAGGCGATGGGTGTGAGTCAAGTTGAGGAGATGAAGGTGGGGGTTAAAGAATCCCAAACTTGGGGCTGGAGCGGTAGCTCAGTGGTTATGGCACTTGCCTGGCATGCATGAGGATGCGGGTTGGAACCCCAGCACCATGTACACAATGAAGTGTCAAGCAACAAAGGCTACATGAAAAACTAAATTAAAAAAAAAATCAATTCTCTCTTTCACTGTCCCCTTCTCTTTAAAAACAAAACAAAACAAAAGAAAACCCCAAACCCCCTGACAGTAGTGTCCCTGGACTTGAAGGAACCAGGTAAGATAAGAGCACCTGACAGTGCCTCTTGAGATGATTCAGGGTCCTCGTGGGTTTCTGCAGATCAAGTCCTCTGGAAGACCTCCAGCCCAAACCTCACAAGTCTCTGTGCCTCAGAAAGGGGCTCAAGTTAACAAAGGAAGCCGAAGTTCCAGTAGCACTGGATAAAGACTTCGGGCAGTGAGAGGAGGGACTTGGAACCAGGAGCCCTGCTATTTCTATCTTCTCCAGGATTACTAGTCTGGCAGGCAGGCAAACCTATCAGGAGAAATCTGCAGGGCCTGAGAGGGCTTGGATCATGTGGGCTAGCAAATTCAGGGCCCCACCCCTGCCCCACCCCCCAACACACCCCCAGCAACCTCCGTCATCAGCAACCTTCGTCACCACCAGCCTAAGATAGAGGTGTCCTGGAGCCTTAGCAAGAAAGGTCAGTTGATTTAAATAGCTGCAGCCTCTGCAGCAACTTTCCTGGCCTAAGAAAGGAAACCAAAGCCATCAGAGAAGATGGCTCTCCCACCTGGGGGTGGGGTGGGGAAGGACAGGAAAGGAGATCTGATTTGTTCCCTGCAGAGTGCTTGGACACATCTGCATAATGACCTTTCTTAGTCCTGAGGGCTAAGTACTAAGCTCTCTGGAGGTGATGAAACTGAATCTGAGCTAGGTTAAGTGACTTAACCAAGGGAGTAGGATCAGGCACGGCTCCATCACCAACTCAGTGCCACTTCCAGTGGGTGCATTTTTTGAAAAAAATCATCAATGCATGATTTTAAAATTTCCAAACTGTAGAGAAAAACATCAGACAAGCAATTCCTTCCTACTCCTGCCTCTAGGTTCCCTCCCTAGAATTAATCTCTGTCATTAGTAGTTGTAGACTTCCCAGTGGTTACCTGTGAATATAAGCATGCGTTTTACATGTTTGATGTCTGCATGTATTTTATACATTATGTACCTACACCACCACAGTAGAACCCCTTATCCGTGGTTTTGCTTTGATGTTTCAGTTATTCAAATTCAACCTCAGTCCAAAATGTGAGAAATAAACAATTCATAAGTTTTAAATTGCATGTCATTCTGAGAAACAAGAGTGGCCAAATCAATGATTTTTATCACTCTTTTACTTTCTATTTCATTAATTTTTGCTATGATCTTTATTAGTTCATTCCTCTCACCATTTGGGTTTAGTTTACTCTTGTTTTCCTAAGACCTTGAGATGCATCCTTGAGTTATTTTTCTGAGATCTCTCTTGATGTTTTTGCAGTAGATAGTCATAGCTATCAACTTTCCTCTTAGAACTGCCGTCACGTCATACCACGAACTTTGGCATACTGTCTTTCCATTTTCATTTGATTCAATTTCCTCCTTTCTTCAGTGACACACCAATTATTCAGAAGTATATTATTCATTATCAATGCATCTGCATGGATTTTGTAGTTTTTCTTGTTACTTATTCCAGTTTCATTTCATAATGATCTGATAAGAAGCAAAAAAATCATTTTAATTTTTTTGTATTTGTTAAAACTTGCTTCATGTACTAAGATATGATCTGTTTTGGAGAAAGTTCTACAAGCTGCTGAAAAGAATGTGTGTTCTGCTTTGTTGGATGAAACATTCTGGAGATGTCTCTTAAAGTCCACTTTATCTATAGTATAATTTAATTGTGATATTTCTTTTCTTAAAATTTTATCTGGATGACCTATCTGTTTGTGAAAGTGGTGTTTTGAAGTCACCCACTATTACTGTATTGGGACCCATCTGTTGCTTTGTGTTTAGTAATGTTTGTTTTATGAAATTGGTGCACTGACCTTTAGTGCATATAAGTTTACAATAGCTATATTTTCTTGGTGGATTGTTTTCTTTACCAATATTCAGTGATTTTTTTTGTCTCTTATCATTTTGATTTAAATAAAGTCTTTTTTTTTTTTAGATGAGTGTACCTACTCCTGTTGGGTTTCAGATTTTGTTTGCATGGTATATAATTTTCTATACTTTCACCTTCAGTCTGTGTATGTATTTGGCAGTGAGATGTGTTTCTTGCAGGCCACAAACAGTTGGTTTTTTCTTTTTTTCATCCAGTCCAGTAGTCTGTGTCTATCAATTGGAGAATTAAAGCCATTTATATTCAGGATTAATACTGAAAGGAATGTATTGAATCCTGCCATTTTCCCCAACGTCTGATACTTTCCTATTCCTTGCTTGCGTATCTGCTCTTCTAGTAAGATTTATTCTTTCCCTTGTTCTTGGGGTTGTATTTATCTTCCTCTTGTGGGTATAAGATTCTTTTAAGTATCTTCTGTAATCCTGGCTTGGTGATCTTGTATTCCCTCCATTTATGTTTATCTTGGAGGGTCTTTATTTCTTCTTCTTTTCCAAAGGATAGCTTTGTTGGATGTAGCAATTTAGGTTGACAATTATTTTCTTTCAGGGCTTGAAATATATCATCTCATGTCTCCTGCTTCGGAAATTCTGTTGAGAAGTCTGCTGTTATTCAAATAGGTTTTCCAACATAAGTGAATTGGCACTTCTCTCACGCAGCTCTTACTATTCTTACTTTATTCTGAAAGTCTGGCACTTTAGCAATAGGATGTCATGGAAATGTTCTTTTCTGGTCATGTCTGTTTGGTGCTTTAAATGCTTTCAGTACCTGAGTATTCATATCATTCCCCAAATCTGGGAATTTTTCCATGATTATTTCATTGAAGAGATTTTCTATACCACTACTCTGTAACTCCACTCCTTCCTCAAGACCTGTGAGCCTTAAGTTAGATCTTTTTATGCTATCCCCAGAGGTCATATTCTGCCCATAGATTTTTTTTCCTTCTTATTTTTTCTTCATTAGTATCAGAATTTTCTAGTTTACCCACCTTTTCTTCAAGCTCTAACATTCTGTCCTCTGCTTCATGTAGTCTATTGGTGAGGATTTCCACTGATGTTCTTAATTTGACTTATTGAGATTTTCATTTCCAAGATTTCTGATTGGTGCTTTTTTGAAATCTCTATCTCTTTCTTAAATTTCTCATTTGTATCCTTTATTGTTTTCTTTAATTTGTTCAGTTAGTTTTCTATGTTTTTTGGAATTCATTGATCTTTTTGTAATCATTCTTTTGAATACTTTATTTGGTATTTCATCCACTTCAGTGGATGAAACTAACTCTTTGGAGTTAGTTACTAGAAAATTATGAAGCCTGGAAGGCCTCATATTGCCTCCCCCCCCCCATTTTTTTTGTATTTCAGATTTGCACATTTTTGGGAACCATTGTTTTTCCTTAAGGCAAAGCTGAAGCATACCTAGCCTTGATGCAAAGGCACAAGGCTAGGTAGCTTGCTGACAAGAGTCACCTGGCCAGGAAACAGTGACCCTCACACATGTGCAAAAGACTAAGGGATGTTAGCTTGATGCGTTGACATGCCTGCAGCCATCTCCAGTTGGATCACCTGTCTTCTTTTCTTATGAACAAAAGGTGTATGGCTTTGGAGCTAGATGCCTCTGTTCCGTGCAACAGAGTGCCCCTTGGCTTCCCCCACACCTTTATTTCCCTCAGATTCTCTCTGTCTCCTTTTTTCTCTATACAGCATCATCCCCTTTAAGAACACCCTGCTGTGCTGGAATGGATGCAGCAGACTGGCACACAAATAGGGACCTGAGAAGGTCTGCTTCTAGTGTGTGTGTGGGGTGGGTTAAAAGCAGCACTGGTAACCTTGCACTGGATGGGTTCACAACCATGGGGCAAGGGGATAATTAA
>PVKS010044792.1:0-14143 GCA_004027875.1 Aplodontia rufa | reverse complement strand
GGTTGGGACTAGACCCAGTGAGAAAGTTGGTCTATTATCATGTGTTAAATCCAGAAAAGTTGTAATGTTATATAACATAATACTTTTTTAGAGATATTGTGGGAAGGGGAAGGGAGGGATCAGGGTGGGTTATTGGGGCGCACTTCTGGGGGTAAATCTATACACATTTTATATTATTTTCTTAAAACCTTGTATGGTTGTTCAAAAATTTTGAAAAAACTAAAAAAGAGTAAAAAAAGGGTAAATATTCAATCTTAAAAAAGAGATACTCAAAAGGAAAAAAGGAAAAAAAAGCATTGAAAAGTGAATAAAAAAGGATTCACAAAGGAAAAACAGTTAAATCATACAAAAAAGAGAAATGTCAAAAGCAACAGAACTTTTTTTATCTATTCAAATGTTGTGCACTTGTGCTGTCATATAGCAAATTTCAAATAAAGAAAATGAAAAAGAGTAATAGTGGGTGAATATGATATAACGTTTTCTAGAGGAGAAACTGCAGAGAAACAAGCTATTCAGGGCTTCACTTCTAAGGTTCTTCTAAAAATATGCAATGATAAACAAAAATTGTAAATGTTTTCTCATTAAAATATTTGAAAGAACATATTCAGACACTCCAATACTATACATAAAAAACAGATACCGTGAAAAAGCCATGAAAAAAGAGGCTGTGTGCATTCAGTATGTAGAGATATTCTATTTTCAATAACAGATCTCAAAATGATTGCCCCACAGCTGAGTGAGAAGACTTGTTCCTCTGCAGCTGGTTATCTCCAAATGCTAAACAGCCATATAGTCAAGGATCATTATTTTATGATCAGTGAGAAAAGTCAGACCTTAACACTTTTTGGATCCTCACTTTCCTTTGACCCTTTCTCCAATTTCCATTCTGCTCTCAATTTGCACCTTCCTGTCTGCTGCTATGCAGTTGAGTGGTGAAATCTAGGACCACATTATGACAGCTTGAAGGAAAACCTGTCTTCCTTGCAAACATTGGTCTGAGTGTCCTGGAACCTAGCAAGCCTTTCAAGTCAGAGGAGTAGGAAATGAGTGAAAATGTTTAAATATTCTATAAAATCCTCACCAGCAGCGACATTGGAACCCCTGTTCATGCCACTGTGAAAAATAGTCTTTCATCAACATTTCCCCTATCCCAAGATACCTGGTGAGGTCCCTCAGGAAATACCTTGTATACGTGGGCCTGTTAACACACTGATACTGGGCTTCCATCACAAATATTTGTTCATCCTATTTCTGACAACATGATACAGTACTAAGCATATGACAGTTTGCTGGCCCAGTGTCCTGAAATACATAGGGAAAATGCCCCGCATTTTGCTCCTTAAATCACATGCAATAGTCAAAAAGTGCTGTTAGGGGAATGCCTCATGTGTGGGAGAGGAGTTTTGTTGTTCTTCTCACCTACACATGCTAGGCATGGGGGCACACCAAGCTCTGAAGATGTGACTTGCTCAGGCCATTGTAGAGTGAAAAAGCCAAGCATCATTGGTGAGCGGAGATTCACACTCACAGTGGCCATCCTGTGGACACCGTCTGGGAAATGCTCCCTAATCCCAAACATCCCCCTGCCCCTGGGATCCAGCCCTATTACCTGTTGTTGTCATCACTGTCATTCACCCCACATTGGCCACGAGCGAGCATACGCCACACTTTGGACACAATTCCGGAACACACAGCCTTATGGATCCTGCTCTCAGCTTTGTAGCCCACCTGGCCTCTGGGTGAGTGGAGTCCGCAAGAACTACCCCACCTAAAGCACAGGCACTCCATCCTCAGGCTGGTGCAGGAACCATAGAGTCCCTGATAATAAGCCAGTACACCAAAGCCTTTCCTTTTGGCAGAGGTCAAGGCTCAGAGGCACCTCTCACTGGCTTGTACAGAAACCTCACCAGCGACTCAAATCAAGAATTAGAGTTCAGACAACTGTGTCTCTCCATAGTGCCCCAACAGCACAGCTCTGTATTTTGGTAGCTCTGAACTCCCTAACAGTGGTTGCCAAGCGAAAGGGCCAGAATCTGATGCACATGAATGCTCCTACTGGGTTCTGATTGGCTGAGGAGTGCAGCATCATCAGCATGTGCGTGTGCAAGACCAGCAGGAGACCAACTGCCACTCAGACTTTTCCTTCCATTGGTGAGCCTCAGCAGCAGTTGGCTCTTTGTCCCACACTATCAACACTGCCTCTCACCACTATGGAAGCATCCATGATATCTGAGGGGTTTTCTGTGATACCTTTCAAGCTCTGTTTGCTCTATCACTGGGGTTTACAGGTTAGGTTGTCTCTGGGTCCTTGGCACAGGTCTGTCTTCACAGTCTGTGGCATACTCAGGCAGGAAATGTGCACCTTTCAAGCCAGAGAACACAAATGTACAAAGCACTCCCTCCAGAGAGTAAGGCAAAGGAGAGAAGGTGGTCACTGTGTGGTAGGGTGCCACTGGGATCATCCTCAAGTCCTGGGAACAAACCTGAGAGAACCCTAGCTCTTGTTTAACAACCACTCCTCAGGTGTTTAGACATAGCTCATTCCTTTATGCCCAGTCTTATATGTCAGCCTTCCCTTTTTTTTGTATAGTCCAATAATGCCCACTCAGGGGTATTCTACTGGTTAGGAAAGATGCATTTTTTTTTACTCTTTAGTTATTTGAGACTGTAGAAAACTCTATGATCTCTAGGTGTGAGGTGCTCATACAGCTGTAGATTTAATTAGGAATCAACAGGGTGTGAGGGCTATGCACCAACATGTGGCCTTCCATATGCACAGCCTCTGGGCAAAGTATACATTTGAGACCTATCCTAAATCATGCAGGGCACTTCTTTCTGTGATTGCTGGAGGAACAGTTGGCTCTCTGTTGCTAGGTCTCCGTGCCCAAATCTTTGACAATTTAAAATCTTTTGCCTCTCATATGTATCTTCTCGTTCATCTTGTGGAAACCACATAAGTGACCCAGAACATTCACTTTGAGTCAAGCCTGCCAATTCTTTCCACAGTGCACTAATAACACAGCTCTTCAGTTTGGTAATTCTGAGGTCCAAAACAGTGTTTGAGAAAATGACGGAGCCAATGTAAAGGGCTTGTGAATATTTCTGATAAATTCTTATTTCCAAGTTCTGATTTTTATGTGTTAAGAGATCATGTTGTAGTAGATTATTTTATTTTAGGATATGTAGCATTCCTTTCTAGTCAGAAAACCAGCACGAGGTTCACTACTTCCTGAAACTGTTGAAATTCAGTTGGTTTGTCACAGCTTTCATGGATTTGCTATGAGGCCTGACATCCTCAAAATTCTTTTGTCATTTATTGCTCTGTCCCTCTCAATTGATTCAACTTGCTGTCCTGTAGTGCTCACAAGTCACATTCTTTGAGTCTGAACTCCCTTTCCTGGCTTGGCACATACAAGATGCACAGCTGCCTAAATAGTTTTTTCTCTCTTCATCTTGTTTCACAGAACCTTGGAACATTTCTAGTACAGTGAGTTTTTTCTGTGCTACAGCATTACCGCAACTCCCATGACAGCAGTCTACTCTGCCTGTGCTACTTGGTGATAGATATTTCATCCCTTATCAGCCCCATGCCCACTGATAGGCTTTCCTTTATTAAACTCCTTGAGCTTGAAGGTGTCTCTGTGTGCCGGGCTAATTATGAACACCTTCAGATTGTATTTACTAGATGTTGCTGATTTCCTTTTGTCTGTAATTGAAGAGCTATGCATGTCTCCCTCTATTTGACACATGCTCTCTGAATATGTGGCCTGGGTTGCACTGTTTATTTTGGTGTAATTGATTATATTGCTTTGTGCATCTTTGGGATTTTGTTATATGTTCTTGTAAAATGTGGCTTTTGTTGCATACAATTCTCAGGGATAGACTTAATTTTGCTAAATGATTCTTTTTGCTTTTAGGTATGTAGACCTAAAACCATCTCTTGAACACTCTAATTTTTTAAAAATTTATTTCTTGAGAAAGCATTATTTTTAGAGTGATTTTCTTTCTGTACTTTTTTGTTTTTACACTTGAAGAACAGGACTGTCCCACATCACAAGGTTGGTTTTAGTGAGGGAAGTTGGCTGAATGGCTCCCATGGTCGACTGAGCTGACCAGTGAGAAGTGGAGCATTTTACACCTCGATGTTATTGGTCAGACCCTCCTGTCCAGATGGATGGCACCTTCAGAAGGACATCTTTTATTCTCTGAACACCTCCTGTCTCTCTTGCTTCCATCTCACCACCACTGCCCCACCCAGACTTCCCATGGTCCTCACAGAGCTGTCCACCCCTGGAAGAGAATCAGATGGTGATTGCAGCATACTGGTGCACGTGGCCACCATTCCAGATTGGCTTCTGCCACTGCAAAGATGTGAATGGGTGGTACAATTTCCACTTTCATTTACTTACACTCAATCTCCCTGATTTCTAAATACTCAGTATGAAGAGGCTTTTCTTCCATGCAAAGAGGAATAAAGTGGACTTTTTTTTTTGCCTGTGGGGATAGCCTCATTTTCCAGCATGCTGTGATTTGATCATGTGATGTAAAAATTTGTGTTTTATAAAATTTACTTTGTTTTTATTTTTCTACTTTGAATTGTATCCATTTGGACAGTACCTGAATAAATGAAAAGCTTCTATCATTGACCTGTGACACCGTTACTCAGTGGAGGCCATGTGTCCTCTTCCCATGTGGTGGCCCTGGTGGTGTCACCCTGGGTGCTACTTTTCCTTTTCCCCACGTGTCTGTTCCCTGCTGTGCTCCTGATCACTTCTGCCTCAGTGCATTTTCTTTTCTTTCCCCAGTGTCTCACAGACTCATCTCATAAACCTTTCCCTCCTTCTGGCTCCTCCTCCCTGTCCTGTCTGTGTTCCAACTAGACTTCCTCTCCCCGGAGTTCCTGCTCATTCTTGGTCTCAGGGCATTATAGTTGCACCCAGGTTGCCTTGCTGCCACCCTTCTCGAGTGACCAGGAACAGCCTGCGTATGCCCTCAGTTTTCTTCTGGAAGTGTTGTGATCGATCCGTGAGGGACAGTCTGTCATGAACTAACTCCATTTCAAAGGTTCCTCCTGCTAATGCCATTACCTTGGTATTTAAGTCTTCACCATTTGAAAGATCTGGGGCAAATAGTGAGGTTCTCAGAAACTAAACCTTCGGAGACACCAGGCCTCCCTGCCTGGATTTCCTCCAAAATATCTGCAGAGCCTTTGGCCAAGCTCCATGGCCAAGGAACAGAGTTGGCTTGTGGAAAACACACCTCCAGCTACACCTCCCTAGCTTCGGTCCCACCATCAAAATTAACACGTGTAATAACTACCCAGGAAAGCCTATTTAGCTATTGTGTTCCATCTTCCAATGAAGGATGAGGAAGAACTAAAACAAAAGATCATTAAAGTTGGTGATTATTCCACACATAGGCATATAGTAAAATCCTCTGTTTTGCCACAACCAAAAGTTTGCTGAAGTCACTCAAATGGAAACAGACAGAAAAAAAGACAACCACTTAGCAGACTCGGTTTTTTACGGGTCTCCCACATTTTTACAGTAAAGTAAACGAACTCAGAAGCGTTGAGGCTTAAAACATATTGCACACAGGGTACCACATTTCGTTACCAAAATGTCATGTTGCACACAGGGCGGACATATAGCACTGGAGGGACCTCTGGTTATGGGTCAAAATGGAAAGAATGGACAAGAAAAAGGTAGTGTTACAAAAAGTCTTTAGGGCCACATTTTGATCGTTCAGCTCAAGGAATCCTTAGCTGTCTAGAAGCACAAGCATGTGCACGTTCCCCCCCACATTCACACACCCTATATCTAAGATTAAATCGTTACCTATCTTTTAAGGAAGAAAAGGTAATATGTTAAAATCTCTGTGAATTAAAAATACAGTTTAATACAGTCACACACCTACCAATAGGAGGATATGGGTTTTGGTAAAATGTGAGGAGCAGTACATGCTCTCCATATTGATAATGCAATTCAAGCCTTCAACACACTTCTTGAAAACAAAGCTCACGTGCCCTGGATACCAGTCTCTTTACCCTTCCCACAAAATACTTCCACCAACCTGCAATGGCCTGGCCAACACCCCCGCACACTCCCCAACTCAGAGACACCCATCCCTACCTGGATCCCAAGGGAAGGTACCAAGCACAAACTAAGACTCCCAGAAACATCATGCTATCCCTCAGTCTCTACCTCCTACACCAAGAAAGAGTGCCCCTCCTTTACTTCTTGAGGAACCCAAAGCGCCTCTGAACCCAGCACCTCTCCTGGCCTCCTCAGCCCTCTCCTAGCTTCACACACATGCCCTCCCTCTACCTCTGGGCACACAGCTGGCCTCACTACCTGATGCTGGGACAAGCCTTGCAAGATGGCAGCCCAGGCTACTGGCACACACAAGTCCAGGCTCAAATGAGGTAAATGCAGCCATGCTTCAGGAGGCCAAAAACATCTAGCAGCCACAAATAAGACAAGGAATCAGGGACAGCAGTGCAGCACACCAATCCAGGTTTGGGATGCCTCTTCCTCTATACATCCCAACCTTGCATGGAAGGCTGCTGTTTGAACAATCCAGGGCCATTGCTGCCCCCTTGGAGGTACACCTTGCAAAATCATGCAACAAGCCTCTGCTGCAGTAGCCCCTGCACCAACAACCACTGCCTGACTTTGTGTCCTCAATGCTCAAGACATCCATCCCACACCCAGCAACTGATCTGGTCCATGAAGGTCTCCACTGACCAGGAAGCACATGCACTTCCCCATCCCTTGCCCACACTGAATCTTCTCTACCTTCTGCCTAGACTCTTCAAGATCCTGTATGTCTATCGTTGAATGCCAAGGAAGTTAATCTCGCCAATTGCAGGCTTCATTGGGCCAGTCACATGCAAGGGGTACTGCTACACTCTCAAGGCCACGGCCTGAAATTAGGGAAACTCATCAGTGCAGTAATAAGAAAGAGGATCCCGGTGTGCCCTCCCCCACTGCTTCCAGTGTCAACATTCTCTTCTTTTGTTTTCCTGGGACAGGGAGGACAGCAGAAGCTTGTCCTCTTCCATGCCTCCGGGTATCCTTCTGAAGTCCCCTGGATGAAAACGCTCTGCTTTCAAAAAGTGCTTGTTTCATGTGCACTGATTTGAGGGCCTAGTGACCACTGGACATCCGAGGGTGAGGCCATGGGCGGGGCCACGGCAACTTGGGTCGAGTGGGTGTTTCCTGTGACAGGCATGGATTCCACCCCCTGTCACAATGAAAAAAGGAGAAATCAGAACATCAATGCACACCATCTTGATTGCACTCAGCATTTACTTGGTCATACATGCTAAACTGCTCAGAGATGCTCACAGTGTCTTTTGGGATAATCGCCCCTCAGGGTTCTCTGGAGGACAAAAAAGCTGTGCACGCATCAGAGACTTTCAGGCTATGCAGAAGAGCCAGGCTGTAAGGCGGATTCAGGGAAGATGTAAAAAATGGGGGCAAACTTATGAAAGTGGAGCTTTGAGCTCAGATAGGGAGCCAAGAATCCCAAAAGCAAAGGGTCCTTGGCAGCAATGACAGGTTCACTGAGCAAGGCTGCGCCTAAGGCAGTGTTGAAGTTCACAGCCAACTTGGAGGAAGGAATTTCAATCCGATGGGAGAGATGGAGTCCATACTGGGTCCATTTATTGGAGGTGAATGCAGATGAGCACTGAGGGCACCTGCTATGGATGGAATGGGAAGCAGTGCAGGCTGGACAAAATCTGTGATTTTTGCAGCATTATGCACCAGACTTGACCCAGAGAGACCAGGCCTAACTCAGAAGACTGTGGTGCTTGCATTACATCATTTCCTTGAAAAAAAAGAAAACTCAAACTCCCTCTGTTCATTATTCGCATAATTGTGGAGTAAGCACTCTTCCAAACATGCATCCAGGTATTGGACCCGTAGGGATACACTCACCTGCATCGTGCTTTCTTTCTACTCCTGTTGAAGGGTTGCTTATCGTAACGACAAATCTTCTCTTGACACACTTCCTCCCCACATTCGTTATCATCTGTCCACGTAGTGTGTTCAACCATGTACATGCGTTCCCAGGACCAAGCCACAACTCTTGATTTCTAAACTTTCTCATCTCTCTTGTCCCACCTTTCCCATCTCAGACTTTCCATGCATGATGACATTCCTTCATGAAAAGAACAAAAGGTTCAAGCATGTATAGTTATTTGTTTCACCCTGAAACCACCAGCAGGTGCCACCGCTGCTTCTTCCAGTGGACCCACAAATCCCCTCTCTTCTCTTCATCATCTTTTACTCTCCATTTCAAACACTCACCTCACTCGCGAGCAATAGCACTGTTCTTTAGATTGGTTGGCTTGCACCCAATGGACATGTACTCCTCAGGGATTTGCAAGCAGGGAATTGCAACATCAAATCATGGCCAGAAATGGGTGCCTAGTGAATTTCTGCGAGCGTTCTGTTTTTGAATATGCATGCTGCTTGAGAATACTCAAAGTGCAAGGAAAAAATTCGTACGCCCTCAGGTTTCTTCTGGAAGGATTGTGGTTGATCCGTGAGGGACATTCTGTCATGAACTAACTCCATTTCAAAGGTTTCTCCTGCTAAAACCATTTCCTTGATAATTATATCTTAACCATTTGAAAGAACCGGGGCAAATGGTGAGATTCTCAGAACCTAAACTTCGGAGGCATCAGGCCTCCCCGGGTGGATTTCCTACGAGATTTCTGCAGAGCCTTTGGCCAAGCTCCATGACCAAGCAGCAGAGTTGGCTTGTGGAAAATACACTTCCAGCTACACCTCCTTAGCTTGGGTCCCAGCATCAAAATTAACAAGTGTAATAAATACACGGCAGCCAAATGAGCATTGTGTTACACCTTCCAATGAAGGATGAGTAAGAACTAAGACAACTGATCATTAAAGTTGGTGAATATTCCAAGTATATGCATATGGGAAAATCCTCTGTTTTGCCACAACCAAAAGTTTGCTGAAGTCACTCAAATGGAAAAAGACAGAAAAAAAAGACAACCACTTAGCAGAGTCGGTTTTTTACAGATCTCCCACATTTTTAAGGCAAACTCAATGGACTCAGAGGCCTTGAACCTTAATAGATATTGCACACAGGATACCGCATATTGTCAACAAATATCAATTTGCACACCGTGCCTACATATAGCACTGGAGGGACTTCTGGTTATGGGTCAAAGTAGAAAAAATGAACAAGAAAATGGTAGTGTTACAAAAAGTCTTTAGGGCCACATTTTATCATTCAGCTCAAGGAATCCTAAACTGTGTAGAAGCACACACGTGTGAGTGTTTCCCCACACACTCACACGAACTATATCCAAGATTAAATCGCTACCTATCTTTTAAGGAAGAAAAGGTAAAATTTCAAATACACCATGAATTAGAAATACAGTTGTATACAGTCACACATCTACCAATAGGAGGATTTAGGTTTTGGTAAAGTGTAAGAAGCAGTATATGCTCTCCAAATTGATAATGCAATTCAAGCCATCAACACAATTCTTGAAAACAAAGCTCAAGTTCCCTGGACATCGGTGTCTTTACGCTTCCCACAAAATACTTCCACCAACCTGCAATGGCCTGGCCTACACGCTCACACACTCCCCACCTCGGAGACACTCATCCCTACCTAGATCCCAAAGGAAAGTACCAAGCACAAACTAAGACTCCCAGAAACATCATGCTACCCCTAAATCTCAACCTCCTCCACCAACAAAGAGTGCCTCTCCTTCTTGTCTTGAGGCTACCCATATCGCCTCTGAACCCAGCACTTATCCTGACATCCCCAGCCCTCTCCTAGCTTCACACACATGCCCTCCCTCTACCTCTGGGCAAACTGCAGACCACACTACCTGATGCTGGGACCAGCCTTGCAAGATGGCAGCACAGGATACTGGCGCAAATATGTCCAGGCTCAAACCAGGACAACGTAGGCATGCTTCAGGAGGCCAAAAACATCTAGCGGCCAAAAATCAGATACGGAATCAGGGACAGTAGTGCAGCACACCAGTCCAGGTTTGGGGTGCCTCTTCCTCTATACATTGCATGGAAGGCTGCTGTGTGAACAATACAGGGCCATTCCTGACCCCTTGCAGGTGCACCTTGCAAAATCATGCAACAAGCCTCTGCTGCAATAGCCCCTGCACCAACAATCACTGCCTGACCTTGTGTCCTCAATGCTCAAGCCATCCTTCCCACACCCAGCAACTGTTCCTAGTCCCCAAAGGCCTCCCCTGACCATGAAACACATGCCCCCACACATCCATTGCCCACACTGGAGCTTCCCTACCTTTTGCCAAAGCTCTCCAAGATCCTGCAAGACTGCCGTTGGATGCTAGGGAGGTCAAACTCGTGCACTGCAGGCCTGGTTGGGCCAGCCACATGCAAGGGGCATTTCCACCCTCACAAGGCCTGTGCTGGAAACATTGGAAAACTCACCAGTGCATTTACAAGAAAGATAATCCAGGTGTGAACTCCGATGCTGCTTCCAGTGTCAATATTCTATTCTTCAGTTTTCCGGGACACAGAGTACACCAGAAGCATGTCCTCTTCCAGGCCGCCCGGTCTTCTTCTGAAGCTTCCTGGATGAAATCCCTCTGCTTTCAAAAACCTCCTGTTCCACATGCTCTGTCTTGAGGGAATAAGGCCCACTGGATGTCTGAGTGTGTGGCCACGGGCAGGGCCACAGCGGCTTGGGATGAGAGAGTGTGGTATGACACAGGCATGGATTCCACCCCCCTGTCACAATGGAAAAAGGAGAAATGAGAACATCAATGTACAACCCCTTGATTGCACTCTGCATTTCCTGGGTCATACACGCTACAGCGCTCAGAGATGCTCACAATGTCTTTTGGGATAATCACCCCTCAGGGTTCTCTGCAGGGCACAAATGCTGTGCTGGCATAGGAGACTTTCAGACTATGCAAAAGAGCCAGGGTGTAAGACGGATTCAGGGAAGATGTAGGAAATGGGGTCAAACTTACAAAAGTGGTGCCTGGAGCTCAGACAGGGAGCCAAGAATCCCAGAAGCATTGGGGCCTGGACAGCATGACAGGTGCACAGAGCAAAGCTGTGCATAAGGCAGTGTTGAAGTTCACAGCCAATTTAGAGGAAGGAATTTCATTCTGAAGAGAGACAAGAAGTCCATACTGGGTCCATACATTGGAAGTGAGTGCAGATGAGCACTTAGGGTGCTTGCTGTGGACCTAAAATGAAGCAGTGCAGGGTGGCCAAGTTCTTTGATTTTTGCAGGATTTTGCAGCAGACTTGACCCAGACAGACCAGGCCAAACTCAGAAGACTGTGGTGCTTGCCTTACATTATTTCCTGAAAATAAATCTTGAACTTCCTCTGTTCATTATTCGCATAATTGTGGAGTAAACACTGTTCCAAACATGCATCCAGCTATTGGACCCATTGAGAAACACACACCTGCATCGTGATCTCTTTCTACTCCTGTTGAAGGTTTGCTTTTCGCAATGATAAATCTTCTCTTGACACTCTTCTGCCCCACATCTGTTGTCATCTGTCCACGTAGTGTGTTCACCCACGTTCCTGTGGTCCCAGGCCCAAATCACAACTCTATATTCTTAACTGCCTCATCTCTCTTGTCCCACCTTTCCCATCTCAGTTTTTCCATGAATGATCACATACCTCCATGAAGAAAACAAAAGGTTGATGCATGTGTAATTATTTGTTTCACCCTGAAACCACCAGCAGGTGCCACAGCTGTATCGTCCAGTGGCCCCACAAATCCCCTCTCTTCTCTCCATCATCTCTTTATCTCCATTTCAAACACTCACCTCACTCGCGAGCAATAGCACTGTTCCTTAGATTGCCTGGCTTGCACTAAGTGGACATTTACTCCTCAGGGATTTGCAAGCACGGAATTCCAATATCAAATCATAGCCAGAAATGGGTTCCTGGGGAATTTGTCTGAGCTTTCTGTTTTTGAACATGCATGCTGCTTGAGTATACTCAAAGTGCAAGGAAAAACTTCGTATGCCCTCAGTTTTCTTCTGGAAGGTTTGTGGTCGATCCGTGAGTGATATTCTATCATGAACTAACTCCATTTCAAAGGTTCCTCCTGCTAATGCCATTACATTGGCAATTAAGTCTTCACCATTTGGAAGAGCTGTGGCAAATGGTGAGATTCTCAATACCTAAACATTCAGAGACACCAGGCCTCCCTGCTTGGATTTCCTCTGAGATATCTGCAAAGCCTTTGGCCAAGCTCCATGGCCAAGGAGCAGAGTTGGCTTGTAGAAAACATATCTCCAGCTACACCACCCTAGCTTGTGTCCCAACATCAAAATTAACAACTTTAATAAATACCCAGGAAAGCCTATTTAGCAATTGTGTTCCATCTTCCAATGGAGGATGAATAAGAACTAAGAGAAATGATCATTACAGTTGGTGAATATTGCACATATATGCATACAGGAAAATCCTCTGTTTTGCCACAACCAAATGTTTGCTGAAGTCACTCAAGTGGACACAGAGAGAAAAAAGACAACCACTTAGCAGACTCGGCTTTTTACGGATCTCCCACATTTTTAAGGCTAACTCAACGGACTCAGAGGCCTTGAGCCTTAATACATATTGCACACAGGACACTGCATATCATTACAAAATGTCATGTTGCACACCATGCAGACATAGAACAGTGGAGGGACCTCTGGTTATGGGTCAAATTAGAAAGAATGTACAAGAAATGGTAGTGTTACAAAAAGTCTTCAGGGCCATATTTTTATTGTTCAGCTCAGGGAATCCTAAGCTGTGTAGAAGCACACGCGTGGGGGCGTTTCCCCACACACTCACACACACACTATATCTAAGATTAAATCATTATATATCTTTTCAGTAAGAAAAGGTAAAGTGTCAAAATCACCATGAATTAGAAATCCAGTTGAATACAGTCACACACCTATGAATCAGAAAATTTGTGTTTAGGTAAAATGTAAGGAGCAGTACATGCTCTCCATATTGATAATGCAATTCAAGCCATCAACACACTTCTTGAAATCAAAACTCAGGTGCCCTGAACACCGGTCTCTTTACACTTCCCATAAAATACTTCCACCAACTTGCATGGCCTGGCCAATCCCCCGCACACTCCCCAACTCGGAGACACACATCCCTACCTGTATCCCAAGGGAAAGTACCAAGCACAAACTAAGACTCCCAGAAACATCATGCTACCCCTCAGTCTCTACCTCCTGCACCAACAAAGAGTGCCTCTCCTTCTCTTCTTGAGCCTACCCATATCAATTCTGAACCCAACACCTCTCCTGGCTTCCTCAGCCCTCTCCTAGCTTCACACACATGCCCTCCCTCTATCTCTGGGCACACTGCAGGCCTCACTACCTGATGCTTGCACCAGCCTTGCAGGACGGAAGCCCAGGCTACTGGTGCACACAAGTCCAGGCTTAAACCAGGGCAACGCAGGCATACTTCAGGAAGCCATAAAAATCCAGCAGCCACAAATCAGACAAGGAATCAGGCGCAGCAGTGCAGCACACCAGACCAGGTTTGGGCTGCCTCTTCCTCTATACATCCCAACTTTGCATGGAATAATAATCCAGGGCCATTCCTGCCCCCTTGCAGGTACACCTTGCAAAATCATGCAACAAGCCTCAGCTGCAGTACCCCCTGCACAAACAACCACTGCCTGACCTTGTGTCCTCAATGCTCAAGCCATCCATCCCACACCCAGCAAGTGATCCTGGTCCCCGAAGGCCTCCCCTGACCAGGAAGCACATGCCCTCCCCCATCCCTTGCCCACACTGGAGCTTCCCTACCTTCTACCGAGGCTCCCCAAGATCCTGTATGTCTGCTGTTTGATGCCAGGGAGGTCAAACTCTCCCACTGCAGGCCGTGTTGGTCCAGCCACATGCAAGGGGGACTGCCACCCTCGCAAGTCCACGGCCGGAAACATTGCAAAACTCACCAGTGCAGTAACAAGAAAGACGATCATGGTGTGCCCTCCCCTGCTGCTTCCATTGTCAACATTAATTTCTACTTAAAAAACCCCCCACCCACTGTCTACACCAGGACCACTCCCACCCCAGGACGCCCTAACCTGTTGTCTTACCTAGGACACATCAAATCCTCTGTCCT
>PVKS010044791.1:0-14120 GCA_004027875.1 Aplodontia rufa | reverse complement strand
TTGTTAAAGATGGTCTTACAATTAGGAGGGAATCATTATCAAACAATCAAGAACAAATATATAATGATGGAGCAAGCCAAGGCTGATGCCATTCCATGGTTTCCCCCCTTGGGTTCCCCATGGTTCCATGTTTCCCTTTACTTAACCCCTGTGTTAATTGGATTTCTCATGGAAGTCAAAGGTTCCTCTCTAAGTTGATTCCCCTATACTTCCTCCCTCCAGCTTCCTTGATGTCCTTTCCATTCCCTACCCCACTCCCTGCCCCCTCCCTATGTCCCCCAGCATCCTAGGCAAGGTTCACCTATTTGTGCAAAAATTCATACATGTTCAGGTTTTTATTAGCTTAGCCATCTATTATACTGTTTTTGATTATGTTCTAGCTTCCACAAATGAGAGAAAACATTCGGCCCTTGAGTCTCTGAATTTGGGATATTTCACTTAGCATAATTTTTCCATCTCCATCTATTTTGCTGCAAATGCCATAATATCTTATCTCTAATAGCTGAGTAGAATTCCACTGTATATATCTACCAAAGTTTTTGAATACACTAGTTAAGTGAGGGGCATCTGGGTTGGTTCCATAATTTAGCTATAGTAAATTGAGTTGCTATAAACATTGATGAAGCTGTATCTCTATAATATGCCAATTCTAGCTTTATTGGGAAATTACTCAGGAGTGGGATAGCTGGGTCATAAGGTGGTCCAGCCCTAATTTTTTGAGGAGTCTCCACATTGCTTTCCAGAGTGGCTGTATCAGTTTGCAGTCCCACCAGCAATGTGACAGTGTTCCTCCTTTCCCACAGCCACTCCAGAATCTGTCATTGTTCGTATTCTTCATTTTTGCCACTCTAACAGGAGTGAGGTGGAATCTCTGAAGTTTTGATTTGCATTTCTCTGATTGCTAGTGATGTAGAGCATTTTTTCATATGTTTATGGGCTTTTTGTACTTCCTCCATTGAGAAACTTTTTAGTTCTGTAACCCATTTATTGATTGAATTATTTGTGATTTTGGTGTTTAGTTTTTTTAGTTCTTTGTATATTCTGGATATTAGCTCTCTGTCTTAGGTATAGCAGGCAAAGAATTTCTCCCATTCTGTAGATTCTCTGTTGACACTCTTGACAATCTTTAGCTGTGCAAAAAGCTTTTTAGTTTAATTGTGTTCCATTTATTTATTCTTGGTTTTAATGCTTGCACCATGGGAGTCTTACTAAGGAAGGTGGAAGTGACCTCTATGTCATTGCTTGAAAAAGAAGTAGGATCAACACTAGTGGATACTTTTCAAAAGATTGACTTTAGCAAAAAGGTGAACAGGTGAATAGATGTGCAGCAGAGAAGTACTTGCGGGATAAAGCACAATGGAATTGAAGCACAAGGTTGAATACAACTGCATTGGATGCTAAATTATGTAGAGCAATAAAGAGAACAGCTTCCTGTCAGGGGTTGCTTTATTTCAACACTGGCTGGATCTTCATCAAGTCTTGTATGTGGATGAATAAGGTTGACCTGATTGTGGCAGATAGATATTACATGGGCAAAAGTTTAAGGAAACACAGAGAAGACTGGAAAAAGCAGAGTTGGGGATACACACTTATATACTTACCTTGAAAAGTTCCTAGAAATGTTTTACATTACAAGTGGACCAGGGACTTTTAGCTACTGTATTAACACTGCACATCAGTGAACACCAAGCATTCGTAGTCACTGTAATTTGACTGGGAACTCAAACTTTTGGGCTAGATACTTGATCAGTCACATCTTCAAATTGTTTAGGTATTGACATAAGATTTTCCATACATCATTGTAAGCCTACTCTAAATCTTAACAGTTTACTTGACTCATCTGGATAGCCAGGATATGTATACTAGTAAATCTTGACCATAATATTTGTTGGATGTATGTATCTCATATGCATAAAGCAACAAGATATTGGTATGTTGAAGTATGCTTGAAAAGATGAATTTACTATAATGTTTGTAGTTGATGGGAGTCAGGATTCAGCTGGGTAACTGGTTTAGCATTTGTTTCCATTTTTAGGATCATATTGCGAAATTTTGTAGCACTCCCTAAAGAGTAATTTATTTTATTTGTGTTCTACCTATGGCCATTATAAATGCTATTATTTCACTGTGATTTGTAATAGCAGTGCTTTTCACTGAAACATTTACTGGGACTTGCTAATTGATTTAAGGTTTTTCCTCTCAAATTATTTTCTATGTTTCTCTTACACTGTACTTTCTCACCACAACTTAGTGATCTCATCAATTTTGTTTTCTTGGAAATGATTCATATAATTGCACCAACACTAATTAAAATAGGCTTGTCTGTCCTAAATGATTAGGTGATGATTTAAATGAGTGATTCTCAACTTCAGTGGTTTCTTATCTCAGAGTATAATAAAAGTTCTTGGTCTAGGTTGCTCGACCTTACATAATTTAACACACCCTGATCCTGATGCATCTCTGAATTCATCTCTTCAGATTCTCTTTTATTCACATACTTTAGCTTTATGGAATGTGGAACAGAAAGCAGAGTAAATATTTGTTGTTTGTAGTTTGTATGAGTGTATGTGTGTGTGTGCTCTCACATCTGGAAAATACCCTTTTGTATAACTCTGTAACTGCATTGCTCTGAATATACTTGCTGAAATTCCATTTGTTCCATGGATGTGCCTTTGCCCTTACTGTTCCAGATTTAACCATGCATTTCTTCCTCAGCTTCTTAGTGATCAAATTAATTTCCAGTGAAGTCTTGCCTGGAATGGTTGAATTAGAAGTGTGCCACTTTTCTTCCACGCATGCTGGCTCCCTCTTCTCTTTATTTTTCTTCACGGTACTTTTGCCTTCTAATATACTATATTTTACTTATTTAATCTTAGTTGCTTGTTTTCCCTGCCCACCTACCCCATAACAAGTTCACTGTAGACAAGTAATTTTCCTTGCTCCTTTGCATGACTAAATCTTTACCTACTTCAGGGGCTGCAGCAGTGGCTCAGCATTTACCGTGCTTGCCTGGCAAGCTGAAACCCCAGCCCCAGTACACAGCAAAGTCTGGGAGCAACGAGAGCCAGGTGTAAAACTAAATAAAAAAAATGATTCTCTTCACCCTCTTCAGAGTCTGGCATGTGAATGATAAGTTAAATAAACGAACGAAAGCCTCTTCTAAGTAAGAGCTTGCCATCATCATTACCTCTCATGCAGTAGATCTTACGTTGAAGAGTGAGAGAAGCTCTCTCTGTTCTTCCTATCAAGAGCCATTGCCATGCTTGAAACATCAAGTGGAACCAAACTTCCAGATTTCTATTTGCATCCCCAAACAACATTTGGAGCCCATGTAAGAAGCATGCTAGAGGCAAATTGTGGTGATATGGATAATAACATTAATAGTAGTGTAAAAATTGCTAGTACTTATTGAGGACTAATTAATTCTCAGAGTTTTTGGGCAAGTCACTGACAAATATTAAACCACTGAATAAAATATTTCATTAACTTCTTAACAAACTTAAAATTTCTATTAAGCAGGGGCTGGAGCGATGGCTCAGCATTTACGGCTCTTGCCTGGCATGTGCAAGTATGCGAGTTCAAACCCCAGCACCCATGTACACAACTAAGTGCTGGAGGAATGGAAGTCATATGAAAAACTCAATAAAAATTGCTCTTTCTCTCTCTCACTGTCCTCTTTTTCTTTAAAACAAATTTTCTATTATGCAATCGAGGTAAACATCTTATTGTTCCCACTTTAAACATGATGAAAATGAGCCACATTTACAGTAACTTGCCCAAGATTAGAGTGATAGTAAGGACTAGATTTTGGATATCCAACAAATCCTGACTCAGAGTCCACCCTGTAACCAGTATGCTACAGAGCACTATTATTAACCACTACTGTGTTACATGGTACTTGTGTGGGGGGCTTTACAGGATGATTAATACCCTTTCTTTATTATCTATTTACTTACTTTTTATGCACAGGTATATATGTAGTTTTTGAATTTGAATATTTGCACTTTGAATGTGGGTTTCCCTGTAGTTGTGTATGGTCTGGGGAGTGTCAATGTTGGCTGAGTTCTATGACTGCCTTTTTATTCTATTGACTTTAAAGCATTCAACATCAAAAAATAACTACTACACATAAACATTAAGTTGTCACCTGCCTTTTCTTTTTTACCTTCTACATTAAAGGAGACATTCTTTATTAAATTATTGACTTCTGGGTCTTAGGTTTGAAAATAACCAATACTTGAGAGGAACCTTTTTGCCCATAGACAGCCGTATAACTAACTTTAATATAATCCTTATATCCTAAAAATATTACAAAGAAAATGTGTGATTCATTTAGGATTAGATGTTTTTTGTTTCTGATTTTTTTTCTTTTGTATCTCTAACCTTCTTTCAATTATTATCTTTCTGTTTATAGTACTGCTTCCTTTAACTTGGTGTTTAGAATAAAGAGAGGATTTAAAGAAGGTAGGCAATTTGTTATAATTTGCTTTTCATTTGTTATCTTTATGGGATGGTTAAAAATATCTTGATTTCCTAAGACATAATTTGCAGGTTGTGAATCTGAGTTTAGATATATGTCAAATTACACAAAAACCTTCTGCTTGATACATTTGCAATCAAACATTGTCATAACACTCACAGATTTTAAAATAAGGCAGGAGCCCAGCTTCCTAGATAGTTGACCTTTAATCAACAGAAAGCACACGGAACGTCCGGAGAGGTGAGCCATTGTCTTCCAACCTCAGATGATGCAGAAAGAACACCGTTTCTTGTGTTCCCTCACTGTGTCTGTGCATCGCTGGTTGGTTGGGACAAGCAGAGTTCTTTTTGCTCCTCCACAGTTCATCTAGTTTGAAGCAGGAAAATTTAAGAGTGCAGCAAAACAAACTGCCTTTTCCAGCTGAACTCTATCTTCTCTGACAGATGGTTCAGTTGGGCATCTTTTCCATCCAGAGCGGTGCTGTATTTGAAGAATGAAAGCATTGAGAAGAATCATTTGTTGTATAGAGCAGGGTTTCAAATAACCCTTACTCCTGCCAATCTCTGCTGTAATTCTTGAATTTTCTTATAGGTGTACAAGAAGCCCTGTGGTGAGATTAAACATTCAGCTAATGTTTTCTCCTAAAGTCATTAAGCACCAAGCATTTAATCTTTTATATATGCAGATTAAAAATGAAGGTTGATTAGGTAACAACAAAGGAAGATTCATTCAGAAAAACTCTGGCATACTCGTTGGTGTCTTTGGTGGAAATGAATAATTTATTATGCAAGAGAAAACAGCTTTACAAGAATATCATCTTCCTAGGCAGGCATAGCCCTTGAGAAAGTTATGGAGTGTTTGTCTACTCCATCAGCTTAGTTCTCTGCCCATTTCTCTGATCAATGCTTTTTTTTGCCAGGTGGACAAAGAACACTCTACTTAGGACTATCCTGCAGAATGTTTAGCAAGCTCTAGTCCTTTTCTCATCCTGTCCTTATTAATTAAGAGGTCATTTCTCTTTATATTTGTCTCTTTGAGTCATTCCACATATGAGAAATTATGTTTCATACTAATTTAAACTAAAGTCTTACCAACCGACTTGCTTGATATATTTGTGTTTTCTTGAGGACTATAGAGAGCTCTGTCCTGAAGAAATCACCCTAATAGAGAGGATACAGACATGCTGGTTATTCATTGAATAAGGAAGGAAGAAGGGAATTAGTATTTTCAGAATGGGAGCTTTTCTTGTTCCTCAATTTATATCATTACCTAGTCCTGTTTTACATTATCCTCTTAACTATATTAAGAAGACAAATGGGAATCTACATAATAAAACAAAACAAAATAGACACATAGACACACAAGAGCATGCCCCCAAATAAATACATAAAAATTAAAAACTATCTTGAGACTTTACCTTTGGTCAGTCTTCCTTCAAGCACATCCCCACAGGCCCCACAGGTTTCAAAACACTGAGGCATTTCAGTGTTGCCTTTCAAGACAGTTGCTTTGTTTTGTTTTGTTTTTCTTTTACGTCACTTCTCAGTTGCTAAAGCCTGAAAGTCAGTCCTGGTAATTGTGTTTGGACATCAACAACAGAGGAAATGATTCAAAGGAGAGGAAATAGACATGATTCCTTGGCAAATGGACTGTTTTTATTCAAAAGCTCATATTATCCTTAAGATGTCTACAAATTAAAATACTTTATGCTTTGTTGGGGTATGCTCCCAACAATAAGAGTAAGGAAAGCTGAGGACCCCAAGTTTTTTTTTTCCCCAGCAATGTTTTTGCATATTCAGAAATGGTATCTCCTTTTTTTTTTCTTTCTTTTTTTTTGGGGGGGTGTACAAGGGATTGAACCTAGGGGCGCTTAACCATTAAGCCACATCCCTAGCCCTTTTATTTTTTATTTTGAGACAGGGCCTTGCTAAGTTGCTGAGGCTGACCTCCAACTTGAGATCTACCTGCCATAGCCTTCAAAGTTGCTGGGATGAAAGTCATGCACCACCACGTCTGGTTCCTATGAGGAAAATTTGAGGTTTTCTAGTACCTTTCTTTAAAATGGAGACTTTTTATGTCTTAGACACCTAAGATATGAAAAACATTTAAATTTGATGTTAAATTAATCTTCGTGTGTTCTTAAAATGCTAATTACCAAGGTGATTTTACAGTCATCAAAACTTAGCCTTGGATTTACAATTTATTTCCATTATTTAATTAAAAGTTCAAGAAACAAAGGCTTCTGAGCTTAAATGCAGGTTGTTTTCTATGACCTAACACTTTAAGTGCAGTCTTGCCTAATTTGTTACCGAATGAAAATACCTGCTCAGAATGGAGAAATCATAGCTTTGTGCAGTTTGAACTTATTTTCAGTGTTCTGATTAAGGTCCTTGCTATTTTAAACTCATCTATTTCAGCTTCTTCTTGAAGACTATTTTTAATGGCATAGCTTTAGTCTGTAGACTTCTAGTAGATCTATCTCTATTGCCTCTTTTTTTTCTTGGAAAGTCTCTATCACATAAAGCTATATTATTTTAGAGTGTTTTCTTATTTTGAGCCAGAATTGAATTCTCTATACTTTTACAAGGTTTTCACGTTCTTCTTCTTAGAAAAAGATCTTTTGAAACTTTATAATGGATATCTAATAGCACCTTTTCTCATGAGGAAATATTTTGTGTCTTTCAATATGGGCATGTAACTAATTAGTCCTTGAAATATGGTTAGTGTGACTGATTCAACTAAATTTTGATTTTTGTTCAATTCTATGTAAATTAAAATAGCCATACTTGGCTAGTGGCTGCCATATTGCATCATGTGATTTTAAGGAAGTAATTGCTTCCATCAAGAGCAGAGGGAAGAAAAAAATATAATTTTTTGTGTCCTTGACCTAAAGGCAAATTTTTCTTAACAATTTCCTTTCATGAACTTTTTTGGAAGGAAAAAAAAAGAACTTTTAGTTAACATTTGTTTATGCAAAGGAATAAGGGCATAATGAAAAGATCAATACATGGTGAATTCTAATTTGAAAAATAGCTGTCTAAGGTAATTGAGCAAGGTAGAGATGATTCAGGAAGATATAGAGGGAGGGATGGAAAGAAATAATCTAGTGACCTCACATTGAAACAACCAAATAATGGCAAAAATTCAACCACAGTGACAAAATTCTTATTTTATTGATTGGATGGGTGTTCAGTAAAAGGCACAGGGTTGGCTTGAGTCTAGTCTTAACCTTACTTTCTATCCATCTTCCTTGGATTTCCCATAAATTGTTGCCAGTAAATAAATCAAAAGATTTTTGGCACTTCTCAAATATTTATTGGAGTAAGAGGAAGTGCTATCAAGATAAGGAATTGGATGGTCATGCACAAGACCCACTTCTCTTTTATATATACTACAATTTTTCTCTGTTCCTCAATCCACTGTGAACAGATTGGAAAGGGAGTTGTGGAATTGCATTATATTGGACTGAGTTGAACTGAAGAGAGCTAAAGCTGATATCCTCCCCAACAACTACTACTGTATTCAACTTTCAGCCTCATTCATCTGATGCAGTAATTCTCCTACTCTGGGAGTAATTAAAAGGCACACACAGAGGCACACACACTCATGATGTTGTTGCTGTACCTTTGGCCTTCCATGTGTCTTTGTGACCCTCAGTATGACCTTCCTTATCCTCCTTGTCCAAACACAAAAATAAATTGTAGTATGCAAGATATTTTATTATATTTTCCTTGGCTATTTTTTTCCTTTTGCTTGTTCAATCTAAACTCCCTGAATATGGGGCCTTACCTAGGTAGAGGTTTGTCCAATTATAACACAAAAACAACTCATACTCAGTTATGAATAAGTTCTCTGAGTTAATAATAAATATTACAGGGACTTGAGTGGTAGCTCAGCAGTTACGATGCTTGCCTGGCGTATGTGAGGATGTGGGTTCAAACCCTAACACCACATAAACAACAAAGTTTTGGAGCAGTGGAAGCCACATGAAAAATTAGATAAAAATTGATTCTCTCTCTCTCTCTTTCTCTCTGTCTTTCTCTCTCTCACTGTCCCTTTCTCTCTTCAAACAATAAATATTACAAAGAATTTATGTTGTTCAGATAAATATGTAAATGATGAAATTCTTTAGGGGTAGGTAACTTTGAGCAAAAGATATTTCTGTTGCATATTATAAATTTTCTTCAGTTACTCTGATCTGAAATGCTTTTATGATACTTTTGAAGAAAAATACATTTATCTAATTATCTAATTTGAAATTGTCTTCCAAAGTTAAAAATCCATTAAGCCTTGCCCATCTGTTTCTGTGGATAGAAACAGTTCTATGTGCAAGCTAGTGGCTTCTTAAAACACTAAGTATCTGCTTCTAATTTAGGCAAGGATAAAAGTACAAGTAGCAAAGAATGTAATTTAACTCACTCTAGGGAAGTCATTCTCTGCATATGAACCGAAAACTGACCAATATCCGTAGCATTCATGGAAAGGAAAAAGACAAAGCCTGGGGTCTTTTGTAACTCACAGGAGCAATAGATATTCCACTGATGGGGTAAGGCTGTGGTAGCCCTGGTGAATTCAATGATAGGAACTGAGGGGAAGTAATTTATTGAACCATTTGACAATGCCAAAACTTTCCAAAGCATTTTATTCACATATACCCGAACTAGCAAATCAAACCCCAAAGCAGGTATTAACTTCCTCCGTTTTTATGAACAGGGATTCTGAGACTCAGGGAGTTGGACTTGGCAATTGGGTACATTAACACTTGATTTAGGAATAGGCACAAAGCAAAGTAACTGTGCTTTTAGGGCAGCCAGGTCACAAGAGAAGAGGACACAGCTCAGATGCACATCCGTGCCTTCCCTATCAGATCTTTTCTTTGGAGAGCAGTGAATCAGTGAGTGATTGGAGTCCAAAGAACAGAGAAGCATCTTTCCACTCTGGGGAAGTGTGCTTAAGGGAGTATTTTATGTGTACACACCCACTCACCCACATTCATGCATGTGAGTATGTTTATGTGAATCTGCATTATTCACATACATGTTTACCTATGGGAATGTGAGCATGATCAAATGGTACTCTTTCAGGTGACTGGGCTACTAACCTAGATAATTTGTTAACTGTGAGATAGTATACTATATGGCAAAAAAAGAAATTTAGTTTTTTAAACAATCTATATAACACTTACCTGTACAAAGTTCTATTTATAGGCACATGTGAAAGAGATTGCCCACCAGAGCCCCTTCCTCAAAGCTCTGAAAAGTACAATAGGGAGGGAGAGCATTTGATTTTGTAAAAATGATCTCATTCACATTTTTTAAGAGAGAGGGACAGTGAGAGAGAGAGAGAATCAATCTTAGTTTTTCATGTAGCTTTCCTTGTTGTGACACTGTTGTGTACGTGGTGCTAGGGTTTGAACCTGGGACCTTGCGCATGCCAGGCAAGCACTGTAACCACTGAGCCACTGCTCCAGCCCCAATTTCATTCACATTTAGCAGTGGAACTATGATAGAGTTAAGCACACAAATGTCTTTTGCTCAACCTATGTGCAGGCTCTGCTCAAAGAATTTGATGACTTCAACCACATTGAGAGTGCTGTCCTTTTTAACAATATTTGAAGATGGAATCGTAAGACGTGTAGAACTAGAAACAGAACATGACTAAACAAATATGACTGTTGGAGATTTTTCTAACTGCCAACAAGTGTCTTGTTGACTGTTACAGACTTTTAAAAGTGCTGTAACTTCAACATTCGAATCTCCTTTTTGTGTGCATAATAAACATCCCTGCTCTGTGTAATTTTAACTAGACGGAATGAATGCTTACACTTTCCAGATACCAGCTGTTGAAGCAGCAACTTTCAAACAATTTTGCAGATAGGCAAACACATTATATCATTGTGTGCTTTGCAGCTGTCTCTCCAGTTAGCCTTGCTTTGCTTTTTGCAGAGTAACTTGTGTACAGTTACAGAAGAGTATTTGTTTTGCTCCAGCAGTCTTGGCAATTAGTGCTTTCCTAGCTCCAATTTTTCTGCAGTGAAATAGGTACCCTGTATTGTGGACCATTTATAAACCAAGGTAATGATTTGTGGGTTTTTTTTTTTTTTTTTTACTAATTACTGTATCGAAGAAAGGGGCAATACTTTATCCTGGTTTTAGTAATTTTAAAATTATTTACTTAACAAATAAATGAATGTTTCTTGTGAAGGCACTCTTTTAAGTGGTTGATATCCATACAAGAGTACATAATAGAAGTTATTTGACAGGAGTAAATGTGAATATTTACTGAACGCTGAAGTTGCAGAGATAATAGAAAGCATATTACCAGAATGTGCCAGAGGGGAACTCTAAGAGGCTCAACTGAAGAGTGGAAAGTTAGAATATCTTAAGGTAGAACTGAGAACAAAGGGGTAGATTGTGGAAGGCCATGTTAAAGAGTCTGGATGGAACTGAGGTTGGAATTAATGGAGATCCTTTGGGGGATTGTTTTGTTTTGTTCCAGGGAATACTGAGGTGAGTTGTGTGTATCTAGGTCTCTCAGCTTGGTTAGGAGAAAAAAATTAGATGGAGTCAGTCTAGGTGCAGGGAAAGTGGTAAGGATACTATGTTGCCTAGTTACATAACAGTAGATTGGCAAGAAGGGCTCAGTAGAAATGGAAAGTTCAAATTAGTTTTCTTTTATTTGTTTATTAGCCAATATACAGATATTAGAAAATGATAGTATTGCATTTTAGATCTGGAATATTCACTAATGCAAGCCCTTGGTTTAAGACAAGGAAACAAATTCTCAGGGCAATTAAATCACCTTGCTATAAGATTTAAAGCTAGTTAGTGGCAAAGCTAGGATTGGAATTCGTGCCTCTAGGGAAACTACTTTGTATCTGCTCTTTATTTTAAATTTATTTTGTATTTTATTACCTTCATCATTTAGTCTTAAGTACACAGTATGCAGTAAATTAATAATTTCTTTTAAACTAATTTAAGTTGCTAAACCTGAGTTCTTAAAAACAGAGGAGAGGTGTTTAATGGTAGCTTCCTCTACCTTTTGCAGTTTGACCTTGAGCAGTGCATTTGGCTCCAAAATCTGCTTTTGCATTCTGTATCCATTATTCAGTAGGAAAGTTTTGATGCCTACCCATGTTCCAGGGACTGTAATGGGTGTTGGGTGAAACTCTGTCCTTGAAGCTCAGGAGATATAGGGCCACCAGGGAGATGAAGTGCAGGCTCCTCTGCCATAGCAGTAACAGGGCACTCAACCCTTTTTTGGTGAACTAAGAATGGCTTCCTGGGAATGAAACGTAATTAATGGCAGTGTTGACATCATAGTTTCAAATTGTTTGGATGTCTAAGTTTAGGAGCAAATTAACAAAGCTATAAAGATTTTCCTGTTTTATTTGTGATTGGCTTTGATATGTTTAATATAATATAAGACCCCTCTGGGATTCACCTTGTTGTGTGAACAACATGTCACTTATGAGACCAGAGCACTGAGTGAATTGGTATGGTGTTGGATAACTGGGGTCAGCCTGTGTCTTTATTTGTGATGACAAGTGTACTCTGCTCTGAAGCATTCCGTTTAGATTCTAGAGGACACCATCTTGATCTAGAAGAGGTATCCTTTTCAAAAACACCTCTCTCAACTTTAAGCTGTAGATGCATTTATAAAACCAATCATTCTCTTCTCAAGAAAAATATTATGGTTCTCATGAAAGCTATGTTTTGTGAAAGGGACCAAATGTGTCCTTGTTGGAAAAATGAGCATCATCATAGGAAAAAAAGAAAGAAGCAATTATAAATCTTACATTCTTTATTCACTCATTCCTTAATTGCTTTTGTCACATAAAGTTATTTAGCAAAAATTAAGATATGCATCATGTACACACACACACACAAACACACACACACACACATGGAGTCTTGACCTGCAAAATGGTAATAATCTCATTCAGTTGCCTTTATGCCAAAGGGAACTTTATTGCGTGGGTTTTGCTTTCCTACTATTGCTTTCGTACTGCTTTTCTTTATCCATTCTAAGTTTCTTCTTTTATGTCTAGCTTTAATCATCTCATTTTTGCCATTGTTCCCATCCTGAGCAGGCAGTGTGGTCTTGCAGCTCAAAACAGCAAAGAAAAAGATCCATAACCCAAAAGCTGTAAGGAGAAAGCTGTGTTTTCCTGGAGAGGAATTCTTGCCAGAACAGATACAAGAAAAACCTACTCTGGCAGGGACAAGGAAGAACTGCAGCTATCTCCCAAGTTTATATTTAAGTGAGAATGATTTTAACAAAGATTAAAAGCACTACATTACTCCAGTAACTTAATTGGAAATTTTAAAGATTAGGAGAGGAAGATCAAATAAGTGAAATCTATAGAAATAAGAAATAGAAAGACATTTATATTTTAGAGTAACCTGTTCATTTTGCAGAAAGCCATAAGCAGTTATTTGATCACTGGCATAAATATGCTTACTTTAATGATTAATAATGAAACTTGAATACAAATATTATTAAATTTTAGTAAGTGATTTCATTATTATTTTGCTAAATTAATGTGTGCTTTTCAGAAAGGTGAGTTGCATATTTAGTTTCTTTTGCTGATTTTACTGATGATTTGTTGATGTTTTGGGGGTTTTTTGGTTTAAATCATACTATTTTCAATGAAAAAGTTTTTTTTTGAAATGATAATTTATGAGTGGACCACAAAAAAATAATTTGACAACACATTTCAAAATGTTTGGCTAAAACAAAAATCAAGCTATTTATTTATATACTGGGCATTGAACCCAGGAGCACTGTACTGCTCAGCTATATGACCGATCCTTTTTTTTTTTTATAATTTTGAGACATGGTCTCACTAAGTTGCTTAGTGTCTTGCTTAGTGATCAAGGCTGGCCTTGAATTTGCAATCTTTCTGCCTCAGTCTCCCGAGTAACTGTGATTACATGCATCTGTCAATGTACCTGAAAAACTGTCATTTATTTAACATAGAAATTGTGACATTACATTTGACACTGTCTAATGTAATTTTTTATTAACATCCACATTTTCAAAATCCACCATTCTTCTTTAAATTTGGGTAACATATCTGCAATTGAACCATGTAACTGAAACCACAGTCAAATAGAGTCAATAAATTATTTTACTTTAGGGCTCTTGTTTATTTTAAAAATTAAAATATTTAAATGGTAGAAATATTCATAAGAAAATAAAAGATTTTTTATCTACAATTTTCAGAAATTGCTCTTAAGACTGCTGGATTTGCTAGAATACAGAACAGTCTTGGGGCATGACTAAAATGATGTGCTTTCAAACTCAGAGAGGAAACACAGACCTGGACTAATTCTTAGCTGAGTGAAATTAGCAAATAAGAAAATTGGGAGAAATAGCATGAAAATCATTTAGTATTGACAAGCCCTAGGAAAACGAATAAATTGCTATTGGTTAGTAAGTATTATTGCAGTTTGTACAAGTTCTACTACTCCCAGCTTATAAACATCATTCATCCACAGTGCAGTCATATTTTGGATTTAATAGCATTGACTCTCTTTGCCTATTCAATTGTGTTCTTGTTGACATCAAAATACTTCCTTAAAACATTTTTTCTTTTCTCCTTAAAATATTGACACTCGATGAGACACTCACTCTG
>PVKS010044790.1:0-14145 GCA_004027875.1 Aplodontia rufa | reverse complement strand
TCAGTTTTGTTTAGTGTTCACGTGGTTTTTGTTGCTCCGACACTTCATTGTGTATGTGGTGCTGGGGTTCAAACCCACATCCTTGCTGGGGTTCAAACCAATGTTCTCGTGCATGCCAGGCAAGCGCCATAACCACTAAGCCATCACTCCAGCCTCCCATTTATACACCATTAACTGCTTTGTGCAGAGTTTAAAGCAGCATCTTGATATGTGATAGGCACTTAAGTATTCGTTGAGCAAGTTTATACATGTACATTTCCCCCACCCTTCAGTATCTTACCATTCTTTATTATTAAGTTGTACATAAGGATGGGATTTGTTATTACACATTCATGTATGTACACAGTATAACAGTATAATTTGATCAATATCCACTCCGAGCCCTCCCCACTACGCTCCTTCTATCCCCTGGTCCCTTGTTACTGCTGATCAACTTTGAATGAATGAATGAATGATTTTTACTATTCCTGTTTATATTGTTTGTGTGGGAATTATTTAGTTTCCTATAGGTACAAAATACATTTTTTCCGTCCTTCTTTAAACTCTTCCTTTTTTTTCCTATGATCCTTCCTTCCCTCTCTCCTTCTTGTACATGTACTTTTTTCCCCCGTTAAGAGAGAGAGAGAAAGAGAATCAGTTTTTTTAATATTTTCTTTTTTTTTTTTTCTTTTTTTTAAAAGAGAGAGGGACAGAGAGACAGAGAAAGAGAGAAACAACTTTTATTTAGTTTTTCACATGGCCTTTGTTGCTCCAACACTTAGTTGTGTACGTGGTGCTGGGGTTTGAACCTGGGTCCTTGTGCTTGCCAGGCAAGTGCCCGAAACCGCTGAGCCACCGCTCCAGCCCCAGTTTTTTTAATATTTTCACCTGGTTTTTGTTTTTCCAACAATTAATTGTGGGTGTTGTGCTGGGATCCAAACCTGGGTTCTTGCACATGCCAGGCAAGCACTCCGCTGCTGAACCACCACTCCAGCCCCTGTATTTTTTTGTTTTGTTTTGTATTGCTTTTTAAAGAGAGAGTGAGGGAAGAGAGAGAGAATTTTATTCATTGTTTCATCAGACCTTTGTTTCTCCGACAATTGTGTATGTGGTGCTGAGGTTTGAATCTGGCCTCTTGTGTATGCCAGACAAGTGCTTCAACTGCTAAGCCACTGCTCCAGCCCCACCTGTACTTTTTTTTTTTTTTTAAGAGACAAGGACAGTGAGAGAAAAAGAGAATCAATTTTATTATTAATTTTTCATTTGGACTTTGTAGCTCCAACACTTTGTTGTGTAAGTGGTGCTGGGGCTTGAACCCATGTCCTCGTGCATGCCAGGCAAGTGCTGTGAATGCTAAGTCTCTGCTCTAGCCCCTGTGCATTTTAACATACCTGAGTTCCGAAACTACTGATATTGATAATGAAGTCTGATGGGAATTTGGGTGTCCTGTGTATGTATTTACTAGGATGGGAGGAAGTACAAAGGTCATAAGTGAATAAAATCATTTTAGAGTAAAGCTGCTTTTCTGAGGAAAATTAATAATCTTTTAATCTTGATGAAGTTAAATTGATTTGAATATTCAGATAGCATCTCAAATATTGAAATGTTCTTTGTTTTACAAAGTCATCTCAGCAAAACTTAAGGAAAATAAAAAGAATTGGTTTGGACCAAGTCCATATGTGGAAGTTACAGTGGATGGACAGTCAAAAAAGACAGAAAAATGCAACAATACCAACAGTCCCAAATGGAAGCAACCTCTTACAGTGTAAGTTTGAAAATATTTTCTACAGCATAATATTTTGTGTAGTAAATAAGCAGAATGAAACAATGTATTTATTTCTTTGCTCTTCCTTTTTTTTCACTTATTATTTTCTCTCTGTTCTTCTAGTCTCTTCCTTTACCTTCTCCAATTTAGAAGGCTTCTGATATCACTGTGACCACTGAACAATTGGGAGCATCCATGGTCATGAACCTAGAGAGATTCGTGTCGGTTCTTTTCAGTTAGGAGTTAATGAGGTTGAATTGGGGGCTGAAGGCCGCTTGCCTTGTTTCTTTGAAGTGTTATTTTTTCCACGCTATTAAATTGGTGTGAGCTCACTTTAGTTTTGATTTAGTTTTTAATAATAATTTTTTGTTTAATTAAATTATTGTGCCCCTGAAAATCAACATAAGAGCTTTCTATTTAAGAATTACACTGTCTACATTTTATTGTACATCTTTATTTTTATACTTCACACTTTTATCATGGTTATCTTTCTAGCTGAGTACATAAGGTCTAATATCAGACATACTTTTTTCAATATTTCTTAATGTAAATGGACTATGGTTTATCCTACTTAGCTCCCTTTTGATTAGTTTGTCGGTTTCTAATATTTTCTAATATTATGCTACTAGACAAGTGTAATACATCTTTAATGTGAGCATACATCCTTAATGGTGGTGTTTTCATTTGGAGTAGAAATTCAGAGAAGTAAGATAAAGCTGTTTTCAGCACTTGCTGACAAAATCCCCAAATATTGATATTATAACCTAGGATATTGAATATTTACTGAAGGGAATTATAGGTTTGGTTTTTTTTTTTTTTAAGAGAGAGAAAGAGGATCAAAAAAATTTTTTTTTTCCATCTGGCCTTTGGGGCTGGGATGTAGCTCAGTGGCAAAGCTCTTGCATAGCATACCCAACATCTTGGGTTTGACCCCCAGTTTCAAAAAAAAAACAACAAATAAACTTTTTCTGGCCTTTGTTTCTCTGACAGTTGTGTATGTGGTGTTGGGGTTCAAACTTGGGTCCTTGTGCAAGTGAGGCAAGCACTCCAACTGCTGAGTCACTGCTCCAACCCCTATAGATTAATTTTAATTAGAAAAAAAAAGATGAAATGAACAGCATAGCTTATCAATGAAGGGATTTTTAAAATAATGTAGCATATTTGATTAGGGGATCAAATGTGTGTTAAAACCGTAGATTGAAATGTATCTGATTGTTACCACATCAGATATTACAAAGACAAGTTACTTTCACTACCTCATACTTGGAATTCTTGAAATTTTTCCCCTTTAGAGGAAATAAACTAGGACCAAAAGAAAAGTCTGTTTCTACCTGGTACGACAAGACATTAGGAGCTGAAAATTCTTCTTTTCCCATAACACTTGCTTGTAAGGATTTTATTTATTCCGGTAAAACAAATTTGAAACATCTGTATCTTTAACATGGGTGTTAATGTTGTAGGGATATCTTGACGTACTTTATGATGATTTTGAGCAAATGAATGAGATTTAAGAATTTACTGGAGACCACTGAAGGACTGACCTGCCACCTTTTCAAAATTGAAAAATTAGTTCCAACCAATAAAGCTAAGATACATCAGCCTTACGTAAAACTTCTCGCCCTGCTGGTGGCTTAAAAAACCTGTCGCTTCTTTCTTTGCTGTCTTGCTTTTCTGCTGCCTCTTCAATAAAGATCTCTAAAGGAAAAAAAAAAAAAAAAGAATTTACTGGAGATCATCTTGAGGCCCATTTTGCAGAATTACTACTTTTTCTTGTTTTTTTTTTTAATTTTTGGGGGTATGCTAATTGAACTCAGAGCCTTATACATACCAGGCAACCACTTTACCAATGAGCTATGAGCCCCATCCCTGATTTATAGAATTATCATTTTGATGTTCTTCGTCTACATTTATTCCATCTTTAAGTTTTTAGGCTTTTTTTTTCTGTTTTAGAGAAAGAGAATTTTATCATCTGGTTTTTGTTTTTCTAACACTTAGTAGTGTATATGGTTACTGGCGTTCACACCTGGTCCTTATGTGTGACTCCAGCTCCTTTTTTTTTTTTTAAAGAGGGACAGTGAGAGAGAGAAAAGAAAAGAGAGAGAATCAACCTTATTTAGTTTTTCATGTGGCCTTCATTGCTCTGACACTTTGTTGTGTACTGGTGCTGCTGGGGTTCGAACCCACGTACTTGCACATGCCAGACAAGTGCCAACCCTAATTGCCAAGCCACCACTCCAGCCCTCCAGTTCCTTTTAAAGGCTGTTTTTAGTGGCCCATTATAGGTCAAGTGTAAGTTAAGCAATATATGAACTTAAAAATGTAAAATCAAGTTAGATCCATATAAATTATAGCCTCTATAATGAATAAAGATGTTCAACTTAATAATAGACTGAAGAGTCATCTGTTTTCCAACTGTTACAAGTGCTCACTAAATTTGCTCTTTGAAGCTCTTAGCCTGGCTCTTAGGCTATTAATGTTGTGAACTGCTTAGTGGTTTAAAATTTAAGAAACAAACTCCTCATAGTCCTATATGCTAGTGCTGTTGCTGAGCCCAGATGTTTTGGGGAACTTACCGCTCCAGTTTGTTTCCTATATGTTTAAGTTGTAGCACACTGGCCTTGCAAATTTTACACAGTTCCATTGCTATATGGCAGGTTTTCCAGAATGCTATCTAGTATTCAGTCAAAATTTAGATGAACTATCTGGTGATACCCTATTCCATAGGAAAACAAATTAAATTTCTTTGCCTTTTTTTTGTTCCCAGTTATGGTTTCCCTGCTGGCACATAAAACTTTCTTAGCCAAGCGCTGTTGGTGTACACCTGTAATCCCAGTGACTTGGGAGGCTGAGGCAGGAGGATTACAAGTTCAAAGCCAACTTTAGCAACTTAGGAAGGCCCTAAGCAACTTGGTGAGGCTCTGTCTCAAAAGTTAATATATAAAGGGCTGGGAATGTGACTCAGTGGTTAAGTCCCCCTGGGTTTAATCCCTGGTACCTGAATAAAAAAAGAAATGCTTGCTTGCTATTTATTTATTTATTATTGTAATACTGGGGTTTATTATTTATTTATTATTTATGGTAGTACAGGTGCTCTACTACTGAACTATATCCCCAGAACATTTTTTGTTTTTTTAATAGAGAAACAATTTTTTATTTAGTTTTTTATGTGGCTTTTGTTGTTCCAAGACTTCATTGCGTATGTGGTGCTGGGGTTTGAACTCGCGTACTTGCACATGTCGGGCAAGTGCTGTAACCACCAAGCCATCGCTCTAGCCCTCCAGAGCTTTTTATTCACTTTTTTTTTTTTTTTTTTTTTTTGAGTTAGTATCTTACCAAGTTGCCAAGGCTGGCCTCAAACTTGTGATCCTCCTTGCCTCAGCTTCCTGAGTTGCTGAGATTACAGGGGTGTGCTCCTCTGCCCAGGTAAAGAAATTCATTCTTTCTTCCTTTCTTTTTCTTTCTTCCTTTTTTAAATTTAAAAATCTGTCTGTTTTCACTTTTTTTATTTTTGTGACACTGGGGATCAAGCTGAAGGCCTTGAGCATGCTACGCAGGTGTGCTCTACCACCAAGCCACATCCCCAACCCTAAAGAATTTTTTTTTTTTAAAGGAGGGAGAGTGACTTTTATTTATTTTTTCATCTGGCTTTTGCTTTTCTGACACTGAGTTGTTTATGTGGTACTGGGATTCAAACCCAGATCCTTGGACATGCCAGGCAAGCACTTTGCCACTGAATCACATCTCCAGCACCTAGAAATGCTTTCTTAAAATAATATTATGTTTTATGTACTCTCCTGAAAGTAGTATCTTTTCTCAGTTGAAAAGAACACATTTTATTATACCCCCTCAAAAAAGGGGAACAATGTGAAAGTGGAAGCATTTTGTTAGACTACTACTAATTACTGTTAAAATGCTGGTAGAAATATAATGATGGCAATAATAGACGTAGGTAGACTTCTAAAAAGGAAAGTATTTCTTTGTCCCCCAAAATTTGATCACTTTTTAGAGAGAATTCAGAGACAAAGAAGTATAAACAAATTCAAACATTTCTTGAATTTGTTTATAGAATTGAGCCATAATATAATGATATGCTGCTATTTTTCTAGTTTTTGACCCTAAAATAGTTTTTTTCTTTTTATGTTTATTGCAAATTCAATATCCATTTGCTTCAGAAAATACCATTATAGAGCACATTCTTTATTGGTTACTTATTAGCAAGGTATGAGTGAGTCTGTATTTGATAGTTGTCCTGGATACTTTGCCTCTCATAATGTGAAACTTGGTTTATCTAATGTAATCCTTAAATCATTATATAGTTGCCTGAGGAAATTTTTAGTGTAAATTTTAATAGTTGACTCTTGTGCAAATATAGTTTACCATTTATTGTCTCTGTGACCCTGAACAATTTGCTTAACATCTCTCAATATCTAAAGATGAGCATAATAATTCTTACCTCATAAAGTTAACTGTGAAGATTAAATGAAAGAACCTCAAGCTCAGCAAACTCTGTGACATAAAATATGAACTTAACTTGTAAATTCACACTTTAAAAATTTTATTAATTTTTCAAATAGACACATAATTATTGTACATATTTGTGGGACTCCATATGATGTTTCAGTAAATTCATTCTTTTAATGATTTTTTACAGCGTAAGTAGTTTTGCTTTTGTTGACAATGTGTGTGTGAAGTTTCCTCTGTAGTGCAACCACAGGTGGAAATGACTGGGCAAGCATGTAGCATTCAAACGGTTTTCAGAGGATTATGGAATTTAAGTCCGTATTCATTGTGCAGTAAACTGTAAGGGGTGCAATGAGAATAAATAAAACTTAATTTGCTTAGGATCCCATTGTGATATTTAACAAAAATAATATGTTTCCCCTTTTTTCACTTTTAGTATCGTTACCCCTGTGAGTAAATTACATTTTCGAGTGTGGAGTCACCAGACGCTGAAGTCTGATGTTTTATTGGGAACTGCTGCATTAGATATTTATGAAACATTAAAGTCAAACAATATGAAACGTACGTATGTAAGAGTAATAGAAATTGTGCCTAGCTATTTGTTTTTCTGGAAGAAATGTATATGTTGTGAGTGACTCATGTTGGTTATTGGGTTAATACAGGGAGAAGAATCTTGAACTATTTAAAGCATTTCAAGTAGCCTTTTTGCTATGCATTTTGTATCCACTGTTTTTAGGAAAATTTAGTTATTTATGTAGTAAATAGATATTAGTAAAGTAATGTGTATTCAGCCTTGGAAAACTAAAAAAATATAGAGCAGAGATGAAGGGAAAGCAAAGCAATCTTATTTCAGAGGGTAGGTTAATATTTTGACATTTTCGGAATAATAGGCATTGGTGTACTTTTTGATGCTTATTTCAAGTGCTTATTTCATTTTAGGTGGTTGTGGTTTTATTTACATTTACAAAATTCAGAGCTTACTCATTTTAATTGATATCATGATTTTAAAACATAGCTTTTCTATTTCTTGACTGCTTAAAATAAAGTTCCAAGAATTTTTTTTAATCTCATATAGGACTTATAAGATATAATCCATTCTTAAATGATATTTTCATTTAATACAGTCCAGTTATATTGCTAAATAATCTTGTTTTTTCACCTTAAAAGAATGACATGAATATAAAAAAGTGAAATGAATAAAAGTATTTTAAATTGTGAACATTAAACATTAGCAGATTTTTTCTTATTAAAATATAATGTTTTGATGTCAAAAGGCTCAAAGTTAAATGCATTTATGATTGTACAATAACTCAGTTCCTTAATACAATATATTATTGAACAAAGGCTCAAGCTTGAGGTGAAGTATACAACACACTTTAAATATTCATATGTGTACTGTTTTCAGATATTAGATTTTTAACAGCTAAGATGGTTTAAAGGAAAAATAATCATTTTTCTATAATTTTATTCTCTTTCAGTTGAAGAAGTAATTGTGACTTTGCAGCTTGTAGGTGACAAAGAGCCAACAGAGACAATGGGAGACTTGTCAATTTGTCTTGATGGGTTACAGTTAGAGGCTGAAGTTGTTACTAATGGTGAAACTACATGTTCAGAAAGTAGGTGATCACTTTTTGTTTAAGGTCGTTCGTGATTCTTCTAACATGAAATAGTCACTGTTGTAGAATGCTGTATGTAATTATTGTTATTTTCAGAAAAAACAAATTATTTTATTTTTTTCAAAAACTGATATTTATGTCTTTTGATTTTTTTTTTTTTCCTGTAAGATTTAACCCAGGGCTGCTCTACCCCTGAGCTCCATTCCCAACCTTTTTTATTTTTTATTTTGAGATAGGGTCTCTCAGATTTACCCAGGCTGGCCTCAAACATGTGATCCTCCTAGTCTCAGCCTCCTTGGTTGCTGGGATTGCAGGCATCTGCCCACATGCCCAGGTTTAGTGTACTGCTTCTATAAATACAAAGCATTGGTATTGAAAGCTAGCTGAATAAAAGTTGAATCACCACTGACACTGTGAGTAATTATTTAGAAAGTATTTATTCTGTATGCCAGTGATGGTAGTTAATATGGTACACTTGATGCCATATCCCCCTCCATTCCCAATAACAGACATAACTTGTTGTCTGTAGCATGTTTGGCTGAGTTTAACTATGACTCCAGAGTCTGCCAGGTGCTCTTCCAGACAGCCAGTACAAGCTGAAATCTACTTGCCATTCCTTTTCAATCTCTGTAAGGTGTACTTACAGAGATGTCTTTCATGTTACAGCAGTCACAAAACATTTATTATATGTATGCTGGTATAACTTTTCATTTATTATTTCCTGGTTTGTAATAAAGGGGAAAAAAACATAAGGCATGATAAAGTGAAGTTTCTGGAGGCACCTAACCATTTTGGTAGCAAGTTTAGCAAAACTTCTTTGTAGTAGGTTCCTAACAGATACTTCTATCACTTAGTATTGTGGTAAGTTTATTTTCACTTGAAATATAAATTAGGTCCCAAGACTGAAAACAGATTAATGGCTTCCTTGATTAATACAACAAAGTTATTTTAGTTTACGTAAAACTATATCATGAAAGGTTTTGTGGTTGTAAGATGCTTTTATTCTTCTGTTTCTACATGGGTGGAGGACTTAGTACTTCCTACTCAAAAAAATTTTTTTTCATAGCATGGCCTTCAAGAGGGTCCTGAGGTGTTTTCCAGATTGATTCTTTAGTGTTAATAAGATTGGAAGGAAATTTGTGAAATAGTGACAGTGAGTGACCAGTACTCACAGGAAATGTGCAATAGTTACCTTTTCTCTACGTAAGCTTTCTATATGTAAATCTGGAAAACACAAGTTAAAATACATTGTTAAACTTCAGTATTTATAGCTTCCTGATAAATTTCCCCCCAGTAGTTGAAACTATTATTAATGCAGAAGTAAAGCTCATCCATTTTCCTGTTATGAAGTAATGAAGTAAAGTAAGTAAGCAAATGTAAAGCTTGTCAGTCTTTATATATTTCACAGGAGAATCTAAACTGCATGTATATTTTGCAGCTTTACCATTTATTTCCTGTAGAAGCTACCATTAGTTGAATGCTTACCCTGTGCTAGGGACTCTGTTTACAAATATTCTTGTTAACCATCTTGTTAGACATTGCGTTCATTTTGCAGATAAGGGAAGTGAGGCTCCAAGGGTTTAAATAGTATTTTCGCTATCATACAAACTAGTCAAGATTAAAACCCAGACACATTTGTTTATTGATATTGTCTTTGAGAACCCTCTCCCTTCCACCTCCCCTCCCCTTGCCTCCCTTCCTTCCTTGGATTGAACCCAAGGGCACTTCCCCACTGAGCCACATCCCCAGCCCTTTTTATATTTTATTTTGAGGCAAGTTCTCACTAAGTTGCTTAGGGCCTCGCTAGATTGCTGAGGTTGACTTGGAATTTGTAAGCCTCCTCTCAGCCTGTCAAGCCTCTGGGAGCTTTCTCATTTGTTGCTTGTAAATTTTCTTTTGGCACATAGTTTTTCTCCACATTCTCCATTTGATAGTTCCAGCATCTGAAATCTTTGGGATATAAATGATTTTATGTCTCTTCCCTCATTGAGGCTTGTCTTTATTTCTGTTTGCTGTTCTTTGATTGCAGATATTTTATCTTAGTCTCTTGTAATCTTAAGATGGTAAATTGGGCATTCTTTGCTCCAAAGGAAATTTGTTTTTTGCTAGGTGCCAGGGTGGTGCACAGATTTGGGAACTCTTTAGCTCCTTTTCAGGTTCCCCAGCCTAGTGTACCCTGGTGTAGTGCCCCCACCTTACTGCTTCTCATGACTGTCTTAGCCATTTCAGAGCTGATAATAGCCTCACATTGGTAGCCTTGTTTTTCACATTTGCTTACTACATCCTGTTCCTACTCTTATATGTCAGTTCAGTTTTTGTTTGTTTTTGAGATTGCTAGGCATCCAGGAAATAAAACACTGTGTTAAATTGCCTTACCTTACTGGGAGCTAGTTATTTTATGGTGCGAGGGCCCTTTTGACTTTGCTCATGGAGTAGAAGAAATCTAAGTTTCCTGTGGGTTAAGTGTGTGCATTGATCAGTTTTTGTTGGGGAAATTTGAATGGGGATTTTTTTTTTTTTTTGAGAGGGACAATGAGAGAGAAAAAATTAAAAAAAAAATTTTAAAGGGAAAATCAGTTTTATTTAGTTTTTCATGTGACCTTCATTGCTCTGACACTTCGTTTTACATATACATGGTGCTTGGGTTTAAACCTGCGTCCTTGTGCGTGCCAGGCAAGCGCTGTAACTGCTGAGCCACCGCTCCAGTCCTGAACTGGGAATATTTTTAAAGAGCAATATTTTAGTAAAATACAGACTTAAGTACTGCCACTGTTTCCCTCCCAGACATTCATTGTGTAAGTTTCAGATTTTTATTGGTAACTATTCTCTGCACAAATAAAGATTTAGATCTAAATAATTTATGGCAAAAATGACATGGTTATGGCCTACCCTCATATTGAAATGAAATAACAGATTGAACAAAATGGCCCCTGTTCAGACTTTGATAATGAGATATAAATTCTGAAAAGTAATAATAACTCTTGCTTATGTATTTCTTACATATGCTAGCACTGTTCTAAATGTGTACATGTTTAAATTTCAACTACATGATGATGTACATGTCATCATTATTACTGTTGTATACATGAGAAGAAAGGTAAAGGAAAACCAAATATACTTTTTTTTTTTTAAAGAGAATGAGAGAGAGAATCAGTTTTATTTATTTTTTCAGCTGGCCATCATTTCTCCAACATTTTAGTTGTAAATGTGGTGCTGGGATTTGAACCCAGTTCCTTGTGCCTGCCAGGCAAGCGTTTCAACAGCTGAGCCACTGCTCCAGCCCCCAGATATACTTTTTGTAAGGTCACAAAGTTAATATGTGATGAAACAGTATAAAAATTACAGGCAGTTTGGCTTCAGAACCCATGTAGTTAAATAGTGTGTTTCACTGTAGTAAATGAAAAAGTTTTGAAGTAACAGTTTTTGGTATATTTAAATGGATTATTCCAGGTCGTTTTCTTGATACCGAGAAGAGCAAAATACTAGTTGATTGATTTTAATAACTGGGTGCTTTGTAACTGAATATTTTGGTGTGGTTTTTCTTATTTATGTGCAGTTTATCAGCCATTTTAGGGAATAGTATAAAAAGAATTCTTATAGAACTGAAATTTACCTTTTCACAACCCAGAAGTATTTTGTTTTACCATATTTTTAAAAACCATTTTAAAAGGTTTATCAAAATATATTTTATATATAGTAAAATTCACTGATTTCAAATATATAACTTAATGATTTCTTTTTTTTAACTAGGAATTAAACCCAGAGGCACTTTACCACTGAGCTATATCCTAAGCCTTCCCAGCTTTTTTTAAGTAGAGAGGGAGACGGAGAGAAAGAAAGAATCATTTTTATTTATTTTTTCATTTGGTTTTTGTTTCTCTGACACTTAGTTGCATATGACACTTAGTTGTTTGTATGCTAGGGTTTGAACCTGGGTCCTCATGCATGCCAGGCAAGCACTATAACCGCTGAGTCACTGGTTCAGCCACTCCCCATCCCTTTTTATTCTTTATTTTAAGATAGTCTGGCTAAGTTGCTAAGGCTGGCTTTGAACTTAACGATCCTCCTGCTTCAGCCTCCTGGGCTATTGGAATTACAGGCTTGTACCACCATGCCTGGCCAACTTAATGACTTTCAGTAACTTAACTGAGGGAGCCACTACCATTCTGAATCAGGTTTAAAACATATTTACCCTTTCAGTAAAATCCTTGCCCATTTGTAGGAAATCTTATTCCTCTCTCTAGCCGCAACTGATCACTAACTAAATAACTATCTATCTTCTATGAGGAAAGAGGGGGGCTGGAGCCATGGCTCAGTGGTTACAGCACTTGACTTGCATGTGCAATGGCCAGAATTCAAACCCCAGCACCACATACACAGCCAAGTGTTGGAGCAGTGAAAGCCAAATGAAAAGCTGAATAAAATTGATTCTCTTTCTCTCCCTCTTAAAAAAGAAAGAAAGAATCAATTTTATTTATTTTTCCATCTTACCTTTGTTTCTCTGATACTCAGTTGTGTATGTGGTGCTAGGGTTTGAACCTGGTTCCTTGTGCATGCCAGGCAAGTGCTCCAACTACTGAGCCACCACTCCAACCCAATCTTAATTTTTGTCTCTAAAAAATTGGACTTTTCAGAGCCAGGCACCGTGGCACATACCTGTACTCCCAGTGACTCGGGAGCCTGAGACAAGAGGATCACAAGTTAAAAAAAAAAAAAAAAAGTTCAAAAATCAACCTCAGCAACTTAGCAAGGCCCTAAGGACTTAAAAAGACCCTGCCTCAAAATAAAATATTAAAAATGGCTAGGGATGTGACTCAGTAGTTAAATAACCCTGGGCAATCCCCAGTATCATTTCCCCCCCACAAAAAAATACTGGTCTTTTGTGAACATTTCATACAAATGGAGTCATATGTCATTTTTTTGTTGTTGCTGTTTTTGTACCTGTCTTCCTTCTCTTAGCAGCTTAGCATTTTGTTTTTTAATTTTTACAAAGAGAATGAGAAACAGAATCAATTTTATTTATTTATTTCCCCATTTGGCATTTGTTTCTCCAACACTTAGTTGTGTATGTGGTGCTGGGATTTGAACCTGGGTCATCTCTTATGCCAGGCAGCTGTTCCAACTGCTAAGCCACCACTCCAACCCCTAGCATAATGTTTTAAGGTTATCCATGAAATAACATGTTTCAGTAGTTTTTTTTTTATTACAGAGTCATTTCCCACTGCATAGATATTACCACGTTTTATCTTTCTTTTCCTCTCTATAAAATGTAGGTTTCTATTTGATTTTTTTTTATTGTTTTTATTTTTGCAGTGCTAGGGATTGAACCATAGCCACTGGCATGGTAGACAAGCACTCTATCGCTGATCTACATCCACAGTCCTAAAATGCATATTTCTAGTCTGAATTAGTCCATTGCCAACCTTAAGAATGGTAGAATATGGTTGTGACTCAGCGTATTTTTAGTACGTTAATCTGGTCTAGTGTAATGTAGTAAGATTACTGTTTGAAACCATTACTAGGGAGTATTGTTCTTTACCAATTGAACCTAAATTGTTGAACCCCGAGTTTTTGTTTCTACATTTTATAGTTTTTTCTACTTCTTCAATTTTGTAGCCTGCTTTTGCTACTGTCATTGAGCTTGCTTCTAGCAGTCTTTCTGTAACACTTAAAATACGTATGTCTGACAGAATTCTGTGGATATTTTCCACAAATAAAATTTACCAAAACATCAACATATGGCTTTCATTTTGCCACTTTGAAACTTATCTATGCCTTTCCTATTGTTGAAGCTCTTTTCCAGGCTCCTAGATGAGAGAAAAATGTTACTGATTTTTCTGTTTTCACAATCTTGTTTTATGAATCATTCTGCTGGTGATCAGTACTTTTCTTGAGGTATTTGGGATACAAAAGATGGCTAAACACTAGGTTTGAATTGGAGTCAAACGTATTTCAAAAAAGGCAGATGTATATGAGAAATATGCCTTAACTAATATCTTTTACATATAATGATAAACATTTGTTAAAATTTGGATAAAACTTCTTTCAGTCATACAAACACCTGTTATATTTTCCTTTAAAACTCATGTTAGGGATGCCCTATGCATCAGTGGTAGAGCACTTGCCTAATGGGCACAAGGCACTGGGTTCAATCCCCAGTATGGGTAAAACAAAAATGAAAGAACTTACTAAACTGAAGAGGCACTTTTGTACTAAAAAGATGTAATAATAGGTTTTGTTCACATGGCATATTTAGAAAAAATAACATCAAAATATGCTGTCTTGAAACTCATTTTCTATTTAAATTTTATTGATGTTAAAGGT